>JAQGBX010006206.1:0-12759 GCA_034698745.1 Megaphyllum sjaelandicum
GAAAGCAATCGGTTAATAACTTTCGGAGCTACGGGCGTTCGAACAAAATGAGATTTACATTTTTATTTATATAGATAATACATTTGAAAATATACTGGCAGTATACAGCTATGTGAGCTGTTGTATGCTGTATGCGTTGCAATACAGGTATGCCAGATTGTTCGGTTTATTGGTTTCTCGTGGTTCGTTGGTTTTCCAAGGCATGTGTTGCATTGCCAACTTGTTTCCATGTTGTGTACTGTATATATTCGCAAAGCGGCATTGGATTTTTTCTTTGTGGTTAATTTCATGTAATGCAACACGTGGTCTCGGTTGGATATCGTACGTAGTGGGGGGATAGGGCGCGCAGATTGATACGCAGGCTTTTTTTTTTGCCAGATGACCATGTGCACTGTCGCGGTCTCAAGAAACATTGTAGCTAAGCTAATTTAACGAGAATGAATGGCAGTTCATGCTGAGCAACCCGACATGTTTCTCGGAAATAATTAGATAAGTGTAGGATGCCTGTTGGTTCAGTTTATTGACTCGTCTTCTTGTTTCAATGCTGCTCTGAATTTTTCTTCACTTGACACGAGTTTGCTTGTGACTTTTTCAGTTATTAAACAACTGGAAATTTTAGCTCTATACTTGCAATTCGACAATGTGACATACTCCACATTTCATCTACAGTATTTTATTTTTAATCAATGAATGCACAGAACGTATGCTTGTCTCACACAAAATGCAAATTTGTTTCACACGAAATGATATAGTTAACGACAAGATATTTTCATTATTATTTCATCGGAAATTAATGCTGACACATGAATTTCACGTTAAACTTAGGTTTAGAGTTTACGAACTTGTTAAAAGGTAACTATGCTAAATAAAATATCAGCTTCCTTTAATGTCCCAACTTCGAATGTTTTTTTAGTTAACATTTATATTATAAAAATAAATTATATAGGTACAGTTCATTTAGTGTTGCTTTCAAAGTAATCTAGATCACATACGTGTGATTAGTTCAATTCAACAAGTGGCATAACTCACGAAACCTTCTACACAATTTCGTTATTCCCATTATTTACGGTCTTGTTCCAGACAGTTTAAAACTGGTTGTGTATATTTAACTGATTTTCCTGCCATTCACGCAGAAATTTTCTTCAGATATTACGTATTTTGCAAGTTAATAAATAAATAAATAAATCAATAAATAATAAGGAATTAAAAAAAGGAAACTATTTATCCGTAATAGTTTAGCGTTTGTTTAAATTGAATTTCTTTTTTTCACTAGGCAACTACTTGTTTTAATAAGGCCATTACGAATCTACGTTATTACATGGCTTCATTTTTTAAAAACACCATTGCCATTCGATATACCCTCAAAGGACTCTAAGACGAACATTAAATATGTTAGATAGAGGTTTCGCATGTCGTATCGTATAAAATGTACGAGAGGTCTGGAGTACAGTATAGCCCTCTATTCCTTATACAATTAATATATGTTACGTCTATACATCTTTTTTCTTGAAAATTACAAATTAATCCCAAGAGAGGTGCACTCCTCTTCGGCTATATTTATGAAGTCTACCGCGCTACCCCCACTCTCAGCCTATTTATTTCGTTTGTATCCATTTCATCATTTTGGATAAATCGACATGAAGCTCCTGGAGCAAATGCCTCCCTCAAAGACTTTTTCAACATTTATTAAATTTTTATAGATGCACTTCAAAGTCGGCTCTTAATTATTCCCTTAAAATAATTTCTGGATGGTATTTTCATGGTTATTCCATAGACATATTGGCATCATTCGCTTTGATAGCATCGTTCAGTTGCAAAATTCGGCCAAAATTACTCCTGTTCAGTCAATTAAAATATACATGATATGTCACAATTGTGTAAACACATATGTTAGCGGAATGAACATAATTTTTTTAATTACGTTTTTATCAGATATAAATGCAGAAAGATTAACGTTAGACGAATGAAGAGTGGTGGCAAGATAAATGGATTTTGAATAATGTTGCTAAATGTTTACTATAATAAACATTTTTATTTTAAGTATTAACATAATTTTGACATACCCTGTACATTTCTTGTAATCAACATTTAGCAATATATTGCAACTTTATTCATTATCCATTAAGCTTGCCACCACTACATGTTTTCTTTCCATTATCGTTTACATTTCTCCCATTTTATTTGCAAAAATAAAATTGAAATATTCATGCCGTAAAAGTGCTGAAATATAAATAATTTTAACATACCCTGTATTTCTAAACAATATTTAATGCATTTCGTGCATTTTGATGCACTCTAAATCAAATTGAATAACGGACAAAAGAAAATTTTCGTTAGCGAATTCGGTTATATTTCTGAATCCGGTAGTTTGGAGTTACGACAGACATGCAAATCTTTCTGAAACTTAGTTTCATAAAAACTTGAACAAATTATACAGGGCTTTTTCAGTTTAATTTAATGAGACACGAAGACGCGAACGCATTTTTATCTCGTTGATACCGAGCACTTCTCAATCATTTAAAGTTTAGTTCAAAGTTTTTCGGCGGAAATTCACATAAATTTCGAGGAGATAATATCTTGGTCGAAAACGCCACGAGCGAGAGCGATACTTAAGTCGCCAAATAGTCGCATATCCCCGAACCTAATTTGCATTTACTGGTCCGTTAATAACGAGATAATTTCGCATTAATAGACATGAGTTAGCCAACCTTTAATCAAATATCACGTGTACTGCTAGCCATTGGTCAATTATCCCGATAGCCAATATCGCTCTATTGGCCATTCACGAGCCGTTAAGCACCGGGGGAATAATATCTTAATTACACAGCGCCTGTTGATGCACTTCTCAGCTTGACAGTGTCATGCACGTGTGATACTTTCTAAGGGGCAGACCCTTAACACAACACAATTAGCAAGCTTTGGGACAGTAAACGTGTATACTCGGATTGGCCTTTACGTGGTCTAAGATATGGCGGTGCAATTTGTATGTCGTACACATATGTTAGTGAAGTTTTTATTTTAAAATGATCATTTAATTTTTTTTTAAATGGATTACTATTAGAGCCTATAGTGTGCTTGTTGGAAACGTGGATTGTGAGGAAAACCAAAGTATTCGGGCTAGCTAATTGAATATTTTACGAGGTTAACCTTGTGGTTCTTTCTTTATTGCTAAGTGTCGATGATACATGTAGTTTAGGCATAAAATTACATACTTGGGGAAGTGCAGTGTCCCCAGCGTTTATTTTTACTGTAAGTCATTCAAAAACCTCATATTTTCTCGCACGTTTTACCGTTGATTACTAGATGACTCTTTCTGTAATGTACTGTAAATGAGTGTTGTTAATTTAAAAGTAACTCGTGGCAAATTTTAAAATTTTGAATACTAAATTCCAAAATTCTTTAAATCATTTCTAGGATAAAATAGTAGCGTATTATGGTTGCTTGTATGTCTAAGTCTATATTTCACAACTTAGAATAAAGACTGGACCACTAGTACACCCTCTGAAGAATTTATTTAAGCATATGTTGAAAAAAATATGAAAAATATTGCAAATTTTATTGTATTTATAAATGCAAAATATCGTTAATAATCGTTAATGCAAAATATGTCGAAATTTTTAAAATTTAAAAGCGTTAATTTCAAATGTATTAAATGCTTCATTTTTTCCTTTTGAAAGTATTGATCACTAAATTAGTTTAAAATTAGACCTAGAAATTCAGTGCGACGTTTCCAGCTATTAGTTATTGAACACCCTAGAACACCCTTTTGAATAAAACAATCTTTGGTGAAAGTTGCTGAAAGTTAGGATTTTTAAACCCCAGTGTTCGTTGAAATTCTCAATTCTACATATTGTAAATCTAACAAGGTGTGAATAAACAGCACAAATGCATTCTAATTTTACAAAGCACAATACCATGTATTGGAGGTTTTAAAGGAAATTCGTTATAGTTTGAAAGAACAGTTTTTTTGCCATTTTCTATGCGAAGCAGTGCTTTTTCAATCAGTAACTATGCTAGCATAGTAATAGTCGTTGTTAATTGGGCAGACTGCAAAGACTCATCATTTTGATAGCCAATGGAAATGAAAGTTTTTTTATTTGAGCTCTGCCTGCTGCGACGTCGAGAGGCGTTAATGGATTTGAAATGTTCGCTAACTTTCTCCAAGGATTTTTGTGGCGTCTCTCGTTATGTCACAACATCCACGAGTGGCAACTAACGATTGAAAATTACCCAATCCAGGAAATAGCCGTCTATTGGCGGTAATTGAAAACAACATGCGCCTGCTACTGTTCACTTTGCTCTCTAAATAGGCGTATGTACTTGATGCAATTCATTCGTAAAGGTGAATGGACCAAGGATTTTATCTATACATGTTCATGTGGTTAAAATATGCCCCATAATTTATGCAAATCGTCCTTTGATTTTCAAGTGAAGCGCTGCTTTGATGAATACCGAAACGTTAAGTTTTTTTTTTTTAAATCATGCTCCTGGCACAATCTGTTAGTTGTTCTTCTGCTGAACGCACATTGACAACAGTTGGTTTAACAACATTAAACGACTAAAACAGCTTTTTGTCAGAGCTCACAATACACTCTAAGAAATAATGGCAAAATTAGGTAGTTTGTAACACCCAACCGTTGAAAAGTTGCTTATAGATACCCTTTTGAAACCCATAAAAAGGCACAACTAGTGAGGCTCTCTGTAGAAAGTCGAGACAGCAAAGTGGTAGGTTGCAGGATCGAATAAATTTGAAAATAAAACTATATACGGCATGTGATTACTATGTATGTTTCAATTTACATGTACGCTCGTAGTACACACCAAGGAAATCGTGGTGACGTAAATGGAAACTGCACATTTTTTGGCAAAACAACACCTCTTATGGTTTTCTGGAATACCTCTTAGGGTATTCTGGATGAGGTATTCCATAAAAAACCCTATCTCAGAGGTTTTACATAACACCAAAAAAGGTGGAGTATTTGTGACAAGTCAAACACCTTTTTTACTTTATTCTGAAGTACCTTTATTTCTTAGAGTGTAGGAATATAGCTTAGTGAACATTTTTTAATCAAATGTCATGAATATAAATAGATAAAGCGTTTAGTATTTATTTTGTTAAATAAAGTATAATAAAAGTAACTTAATTTAATGAGAAAATAATGATATTCATTGTATTCAGTAATTAAGATTTATACGATTATTAAGATTAATTGTAAAAATCTTCAGTACATGCATTAACACGCGAATTAAACAAAGTTTCAGCAAATAATGAACATCTTAGAAATTTTCTAAGATTTTAATATTAGAGAACAGGAATAGACCGTATGATATAACATAAACCCAGTACATCAGCGTAATATGACCCTGATATATTTTTAAATAAAAGATGGCTGACTTTAATGTTTTAAAACTTCGTTAATGGAAGATTTTGCCCAAAGCCATCGCTACTTAAATACAACAAAAAGCTAGATGTGACAAAAATATCCAAACCAAAATATGAAAATAAATTCACAAAAAAATATTGGAAATTGTTGTCTGTCTTATTTCACGCTTAATGGTTGTAATAATTGCTTATCACATTGCTGTATACACATTTTATTTAATGATATATGCATGTATTTTAAATTACAAATCATAGAACATATAATTATTTTGCATACTTTTGCGGGAGATGTTTTTGAAAGTCATATTGTACTATACTAATATTATTGAATACCTGGTATATAAAATGAATGAGAATTGCATTACAAATTTTTACTTATATTGTTTTCTTCGTAATAGCATTCGATTCTGTTTATAACTGTCATTAAAATGAACAGTTTTAGTGCCTTATAAGGCAGTATGTTGACTATGCCCATCCACATTTTGTCCACCCTCAAAAATAAACCTCATTCTGTTTAAACCTAATTGTAAAAACTGACTTTAAAAGCTGACTTTTTAGGAAAACAAACTTAATTCGATCCCTCAACAAGTGGTTAGGTTCCGATGTCCACAACCAATTTTTACTTTAATATATACTGTATACAGTAGCTCAACGTTTCGACAATAACTTACAAAGTTATTTAAGTTATTGCCGAAACATTGAGCTACATGTATACTATGAAATAATCAAGGTCTCCATATACTGGGGTAAAATACATGTACATTATTTGTATTTTAGGGTCTATCGGAAGCCAATTTAAAAATGTAAATAAAAATATACTAACCCCTGCGGGGTATTGGTGAGTTATAACTGTGTTATCAAAGCACATTTAGCATAAACTCAAAATGCAGTTATAAGTTCATAAGAGAAACTAAAAGGAATAAAATATTTGGCATCTACGACAAATGCTGGAAAAAAGAATTGGAAAACTAAAAAAGCCCCTTAATCTTATTATTGGAATTTCCGTCCTTTATAATGTCGACATTTGCATGAAACTCGCGTTTTCTCGGCTATAATATTGCGTGTATGCAGTAATTCAATCAACTTTGACAGTGGAATTCCTATTCAGACTGTATTTTTTTTTATTGTCAGTTTTGACTTAGCCAACTATGCAAATTTTGATGCTATTAAAAATATTCATGCATATATAGAAAAAAATCGGACTATTTTTATTTTTAAGATCAGAATAACTCTACTCGCGTGATTTTTTTTTCCTAAAATTTGCAATAAATTGCTTCCTGATCTTTCAAACATTATTAAACTTGTTTGAAGTTGGCCAGTAAATGGCTTCAAGTAGGCCAACCTCTGGACAATTTAATGATAAGGAATGGTGAATGTGAATGCGTATTTTCATAAACATTTCATATAGTTTAAAAGAAAAACAAAATTAAAACTTGAGTTAACGAACGTATGTATATATCTTACCGGTCCGTTCCCTTGCAGAGATTCGGGGTACAGGTCAACTTCCGCCGAACTTTCAGAGATGAGAAACATCACCGTGCAGGCCCCGACAACTGATAGGACGATCAGACAATGCGTTATCTGTTTCATCCTTGCTTGCAATTCAGACGACGATAGGATCGAGTACTTTCAAAATTTGAGTTGTCGAAGCGTGTCCTGCCTTCGCTGACTCGAAACGTACTTGAATGGTTTGCTTGAAAAGTTCGCTTTTATATAGTGCTGACCGTGGACGAAAAGTGCTTTGTTTTTTTAGAAATTTCGAGACCTGTTGTTGAAATTGTTTCAACGGATCAGTTCGAACGAGGATCTCGGTTGCTTATGGTATAAAAGTCGTCCTAAAGCGGCGGTGACTGAGTAATGGATGTGTATGTTTTCGACGGTTTACCTATCAATCTGCTTACAAAGAACAACCACTAATGTTGAATTGAGGTGGATTTATAAAGGGATAGCGTTTAAATGTGCAAACAGCGCTCGCCTCTGCGCATGCGTCGTGAAAAGCGCTTGATCCGTCTCCATAAAAGTAGGCCTACGCCACCCCTACTTTTTATTGCCCAGAGGGGGGAGGGAGGGTCTCGCCCACCATATCCCGTAGGGTTCAAGCCTGGCTTAAATGGGTGGGAGGGGGAGGGAGTTAACTCACAGAAATCGCCACCACACATGCGCAGACGTGGCGTATTTTGGACATTTTATGTGAGATGGTGATTTATGAAAGGTGCCAAGGGTGGAAGGACGCCTTCCGAAAGGGCTTCAACCCTCTTGTCAGTGAGAGGTCAGAGGTTGGGCGCGAAGGTGCTCGCTGAATAATGACCCCCAAATTTACGCTTAGAAGTGATGTATCAATTCTGTATCTCAGATTGAAGAATTAAGGCATATTTGTGGCGTGAAATGCCGTGTTTGGAGGTGACAAAAATTAGGCAAGCGATTATTTGGACATATATTAGGGTTATTTAATCAAGGTATCTTCCCAATTTGTGCCCATATAGGCATGCTCGTATTCACGCAGATTATTCCACTTATAGGGGTATGTGATGATTATGTTTAGCAGAGGTTTTTTTTTCAAAATTCTGTAATAATATAGTTTATAACTTGATATACGGTATACTGTATGTTCAGGCAAAATCATGGCCATTCATTAGTTTGTACAGTAAATAACACTTATGGCGGATAGACTCGATCCTTTTCATTTTTTATGGATATTTTCATTCACAATATTGGACAATTACCGAAGTAAGTTTACGCACTGCTGAAGTACTAAGTGGTCAATTAGTATGTTTTCCGAGGGGCAGATCTTTGTAAATCTATTACCTGCATAAATCGATTTTTATAAGAAACACACTGGTTGCTGTTAACTACAGTCTAAGCGATCGTTTTGGTATATAATTTTATTACTATAATATGACTCAGTACTATGGAAGAACGTAGGAACTTTCGACGTGCTTCTTTCAGCTTCCTTCCTGCTTGTTTGCATCTTCTTATTTCCAGCTTTGGGGCGCACAATGAATGCTGATATCAGCGTGATGGTTAGTATGCTTGGTGGCGCCACGGCATGCGTTATGCTAGGTGAAACATTCCGCTTAAAAACTTCCACGTGAGTATTAGCATCTCATGATGAGTGCCGGACACGTTTTTACGGTACATAGGAGGCATACAATCGATGGCTACACCTTTGACCAATGGTGATCTGTGTGCCACTATGTGACTTACAAATCTGTTTTCAGATTTCTAAAAACATTCTTGAAAGCTTATCGGCGCTTCTTGTTAGCTCAGCCTGGCTCGGATGAGCTTTCTTCGTGTGCCCTCTTTAAAACGCATGCCGCGTTATTATCCCGCTTGGTGGCGCTAGTGTACGCCGATTGGTAAGCGCCTACAATAAGCATTCAGTGTGCTCTTACCCATACGAGTCATTAGGAGAATTCACTTCCCCTGTAATACGGCAATCAATGCAAACAGCCTCGTTCGAGTCAACAGCCCACCTACAGGGGCAACATACTCTCCGCTTAATTGGCTCTGATTGAAGACACGCTGAACAATATAATACATTATTGCTACCAAAAACATGTGGTAACCTCAGGAATGAATTTGCATATTTTAACCCGTTTCAGGGTAAAAACAGTTGTGAGATCACGTTGATAATGCTTCATTGTGCGAGCATGGTTTCAGCATACTTTAAAATTCAATTAGCATCCATCATCGATCTACTCTCCAGGTTGCTGCTATGCCTTACCAATGGTTGTAATTTACGGGTTGTAATTTCGGTAATACGTAAACAAAGTTTGTCGAGCATGACCATTTGGCGTTACTCATGTGTTTACTTGAGGTGTATTACGGGTACACGTTTTTAGTACCTTAATTCTATTTCCGTATGGGAAATCCTTTCCCCACCTACGACTCGCGCGTTGATATACGGGCTCGATCGTGTCCTGACATTTTTATTGTTATTATTTTTGAAAAAGGAATTAGCTCTCTAGTGAACCTCTGAAAATCAGTCATTCATAATTAGACGGTACGAAAGGAAAAACTGTTGCAAGTGAGTTTAGCCGTTGCATCGTATATATCACGTACGTGTATTAAATCGATACGTTGTCAGCGTGTATTCCCCATTGGAAACCGGTACGACAAGAAAGATCCCGTTACTGAAAGTTGTCTGCTCCCATCAGAGTGCGTTAAATATGAAACTTATTTCTGTCACTTTAGGGGTCTTAACTCGGGTGCCATTGGCCATCGGTTGGCTATCCAACGTCGATCTTACGTAAATACCTCCTTCACTTCCGTCGCCCTGAGGGACATGTTGTGGTCCCACAGCAAAATTGCATATTTTCAGAATTTGTTTACTTCATATGCAGTGAAGATGATGATGCGAAAATATTCGTCACATGTTGGCTAGTTTTTTCGAGCGTATTTTTTCCCGAAATATCAATGCGAGATTTTTTTTTTTTTTCGACATGCGTGGGCACTGCGAACGGACATCCGTAAAAGTCTGCCGAAAAGGGAAAGGAACGATAAAGAGGCTTATGTTTGCAACTGTATTTCAATCGAGCAACAAAGGGAAATTCTCCGATTGTTATTATACAAAACGAGCGCGTTATTCGCTGAAATCGTTTTCTGGGAATTAATCAGGAATAGTCGATGATTTATGGCTGCCCGTGCAAGATTATTCGCCAGGCATTTGATCTTCACTCGGGCTAATAAATCGTTGCTCCCTCGCCATTTTTGCTTATTACAATTTAAATTCAAATTTATTCAAGGGAAAAAACAAAAGCAAAATAAATTAAGATAAACACTCATCCTGAGCAGAAGGAAATAAAATTGGCTCTTGAAATAATTCGTAAAGCAAAAAAACGAAGAGCAATATTTACATTTCAATTTACAAAGCAAAAAGATGAGGCACTTTTTATCCGAAATTTACATGTAAAACGTAATGTTATGAGTTAAAGACATGGCAGAGATTACCTCCATGGGAATAGCAGAGCTAGTTAAATTCCGTGGGGGTACATCTTTAATTGCACTCCCTTTTGTGATCAAGGCCACCTATTGGCCACCGTCAAAAAACATCAACTTATTTTATTTAAATCCTCTTTCATCAAATACTCATTCAATCTTTACCCCGATCTTAATTCTGATCAGGGGAAACAATTTAAGTTAATATCAGCCCCAACCTGTTGAAGGTGGGCATACACATGAAACTAAAACCTTATGAGAGTGCCCGAGATATTAATATTTCTAACAAGATAATTATGTATTTTGGCTCCCAGAAACTGGATGCTCCGTTTCTACTAACCATGCTTGAGCAACTGTGTTTAAGACAGAGATTGATATCTCAGGAACATATTGGCCGAACTGAAGCCCATGCTCTGTCTCTCTGGGTAGTGGATTATTTCTTTGACGTTTGATGATTTTTGAAATATTTCACAGTATGTTTCCAGCATGTCCACTTTTCCTCTTTGTTCGATGATTAACATTAACGAAACGTGATATGCAACCGGCATAAAAACTAATATGACTATTTTGAAATACTTCTACAACTACAGTACATATGTTGCCACCAGATGGTATGCTTTAAGCATGCATGGATGAAAGGTTAAATGGATTTCTCGGCTGGATTTAAGCAGAGGTTTTTATTTTGATGAATTTGTATTTAAAATGTACGGGAATTATGCGAAGAGCTTTTTTTATACGTTAGAACTTAAATCTATCAAGCGAATATATAGGTCATTATGAATGAGGTAGCTTCGTTTTATAAGTAGGGTCTATTGAAAGTTCTTCTTAATAAGATATGGTTGGGTATTGAATCGAAAAAAAAATCTTCAGACTAATGAAAAATATATCAAGATTTCTTCAAAATCAAACTTTGTTTTTTTATATTCGTTGCTACTATTGAAAAAAAGCAATGAAATTGGATGGCAACCTAATCGAAGGGAGTCGTTCAAAAGGAAAAACATGCTCTCCCAAAAATAAATAGCAATATGATCTCCTTTTTGGTATCAAACATTTTGTTCACCCTAAAATGAACTTTGCTATTTTGGAAAACCGGTTTGTTATCGTAAAAGGGATGGTATTCTTCATTAACGTTATTTATTTACAATGTAGTACACATGTATGACCGCCTCTGTGTAGTTTGTTCTGGTCGCGGCGCTTCTACCAAGGGATCCAAATGGCTGCAGTTTTCTGTTTTTGACTTTTGTTTGGGTACCGTCGTCTGCCTAATTTCGTTGACCGCCATTATTTTGCAAATGAAAGTGTTTCGTTAGTGTGAACACCATGTTTCAGCAGCAAATGTGGAAAAACATGTTTTCAGCAGTAGTTGTGGAGAAACATTTTTCAACATTTTCAAAAAACTAACAGTTTTCTATCGAAACAAATGTTTCGTTGGTTTGTACAAGACATTAGTAACGTATTTGCCCAGGTTGTGTCATTCACCTCTGCATATTAATAATAGGAAAGAAATTTGTCACAATTTTTAATCTTTAAGCGATGATAGATTATGAAATGTAGCAATTTATTTTTAAAATCTGGATGCATTTTACAAAATTCTACGATATTGTTAGGCCCAATTACTTTTTTCTGAGAAGCAAATGGATAGTGATGACGTGCTTATGCCTGCCTACATATTTACTATTTTTCGTCGCTAGGTTTTAATTTTATATTTGTCACGCGTAATCAAAAGATCAGATGCTAATTGGATTGTATTTTTAGCTTTGATTTTAACTAATTAGCATAATTAGTTGCATTGTTTGTCAATTAAGACTGCCATCTCTTGAGTTATTTTTTTCGCAAGGAAAAGATACCAGGATATTTTTAATGAGGCTCATAAGAATTGTATTTCAAACTGCGCCTTGTCTAATGTCTTGGCATTATTATTTCCATTTGAAAGCAATCAATGTACATGTAGTAGAGTATTAGACGAGTAAACCTGCATGAGTACAGGCTAAGGCCGTGCGATTTAATAGTCCTTAATTTAGTAATCAAAGTCTGTAATAAAATCGTGTCCGGCGCGAATCCGTTCTTAGAAATTTTCTGAAATTTGCAGAAATCCGCACTCTAATTCATACAGTGCGTGTACTTTTATGAATTCATATTTGCTCAAAATTATTTTTGTAAAGTTGAACGGTTACCATACAATGGTAGGCCTATACATCCGGGCATTACGTCTGATGAAAATAATCCTGTACAAGTTCTAACGTTTTATTCTTAGAAATATCTGCAATGCAGTATCACCTTGAATTTCAATATTGTACTTACCGTAAATACGGTATTAAGCGCCGGACCTGCAATAGCCGCCTGCCTTTAATAATCGCCGGAGGGATTCCCCGAAATTTGCAAATAAGCGCCGGGCCTTCATTAAGCGCCCCCGGTGGCTATTATAAGCAAGTCTGATT
>JAQGBX010006207.1:0-12756 GCA_034698745.1 Megaphyllum sjaelandicum
TTCCTTTTTTGGTACGACATAGCACCTTTCAAAAGGTGCAATAAAATGCACCTTTTTTGGTACAATATAGCACCTCCAAAAAGGTGCATTAAATAGCACCTTTTATTTGGTGCAATATGGCACCCAGAAAGGTGCCACCGGTGTAGCTAGCATGCGATTGCACCTCAAAAGGTGCAATATGGTACACCTTTTTTTAGAGTGTACGAAAGAATTTACATGTATCTCTATTTGGAAAACGTTTTTAAGAAATCATGAAAAACTACAAAAGGTAAAAAATTAATTGATTGTAATGTGTGAAATTATCGCGAACGGACATTTCCTTGTTTCCTATAAAAAAAACAAAAAATCAATGCAACGGTAAGGTCTGATCAAATTTTTAGACGACTTTTTTTAAGTAGCCTATACGTTAGAATTGAAATAAACAAGTTGCCGGATCTAAGAATAATGTATACATGTGAAAGTACACTGATTTTGGCTTTTAGTTCAACTTTTTTGCTATAGCAAATATATAATATAAATAACACCAAAAATGTCAAAGTAAACCAATTGCATAAGACAGTTAACTACACTGTAAATATTTGTTGTAAACATCGTTATGCATGTGTAAGTCAACACTTCGAGTATGCTTTCTGTACACAAACTACAAGTTAACTATATGCAATGTGACAAACAAGTAGAGAATTTCAAGATTAATTCGTAAACACCACCAGCTTTTTTAACCATTTTAGAATTCTGTTTAAAGCCTATGCACGCTAAAGTAACAGTTTACAAATATAAATTCAACCAAACTCAATCTCAAGAATTCCTCTGGAACAATTTGAGAGAGCGTCGCTAACATCGCCATAGGTCCAAAATGAGTTTGCGAGGAAGGCAGTGCTCTCTTAGTTTGTTCATCCCAAAGAGATCACAGTGCAATGTATATCCCTTATGATATCTTGTTATGTATCTTTGACTATCTAGTTTATACGAAAGCATCCATGCACGAAAGAATTCTGCTGTAAAAATCGCATGAACTGGAAGACCTACGTCGAAACAAATGAACCAAGCAAAATAGTTTTCCAGAACGATATCAAAAACGTTTTGCGAAAATATATGAAGCAAACGTTAAAAAAAAACAATCTTTGTTCAATGCCAAGTGACGTCTTATAAGACTAGATAAAAATAATGTCAACGCACCGAGTTTACGAAACAAAACGTACAGTTTACAGGAGACGTTAACGTAAAGCTTCCTGTACATTCAAATAGAATTTGAGCATGAATTTTAAGAACTGATATATAAATGTGAGTAGTTGTTTCAAATTATGTGAAACGATTAAATTTCACTTCTTCGCAAGTCCCTTCAATTAAGTACAAACTTCGATGAGCTGACTTCCAACTTTATTATGAAGATTTTGTTTGAAATGCGTAAATCATAGTGAGTATAGTGAGTAGTGGATAAAGCGGAATATGAAACTAAGATGCGGTGAAAATGTTGAACATTTAGCAAAATTGATCAATGAATATTTTTTAATATTTCACATAATTCACATAGGAATTTTGCATAATTAAAATTAAAGTTGCACAACTTACTAATTCAATTGGACAATTAATATTTTTAAAAGTTTGGAAAACTAACCTAGTAAAAAATGTTTAAATGTTAAAAATTTGATGAACTTTATCCAAGAAAAATTTAAAAATGTGGTGAAATTGAACTAGGAAATTTTTTAAAATAACAATTGTAGACTAGGAAAAATTTTTGAAAATTTAATAAAATTGGACTAGAAAACGTTTTAAAAATTTCGTAAAATTGGACTAAAAAAAATTAGAAAATTTGGTAAAATTGCACTAAAAGTTATATAATTGTACAAGGACATTAAAAGCCACAAGCCCCGCTTCAAAACCGCTAGCCTCTTTTTAGAGCATTAGAGCACCTAAGACCAAGAGATCACTTTACTTACACCTAATAAAGAATATAACGAATAAAGAATAAAGAATAGCTGTAGGTCTATGTATTATGTGGCTTAGTGATGGGCGAAAAGGGTTTCCATGAAGCGCCTTTGCTGATATGGTATGGGGGCGCTGCGTTCATGTTTTGTTAAATTTCGTTCATTAGGCCTGGGTTGTACGTCTATAAAGGTGTGCTTTTTATGTTCTCTAGGTGACTTTTTGATTTACATTGCTAACTCATGGTCATTTATTCCTAATAATAGGAAAATGAAACGTAGATGAAGATATTAAGGGGGAAATAGTTAGGTTATTGCCCACGTCCTCCGTTACTAGATTTGCGTGAATTGTAATGTTCTAACATGGACATAAACAGTAATTCTTTTCGTAGCTGGGAAAAAGTACTCTTGTCGACATGACTGCTGTGCATTATCGTTCAGTATAAAAGCACGTCGCATTACGGGGCACTACATTATAAAAGCATAAATATTTCCATTATTAATGCAAAATGCCCTTACGCTCGTGCCAAGCTATCCGACACAAGCCTTCGCAGCCATTTTCAGGTTCATGAATTACATATTCCGTACCTCGTAGACAGAACATTACTATTTGGTATACGAAGGCAGTTTGATCCTCGGTGAAACTCCGGATCAACGTGACTATAAAGCTCAGAAAGAATGGGGCAATGAACTGAAAACTGTAATGTGCTTAATATTTGTTTTAAATCATATACACTTCTCATAAATAACTCCCGTTAGGTTGTATCCATTCGAACGTGATACGTTACCCCTGAATAATATCCCTATCATCCTGCTTCTTTTGGCTTAGATTTTTTTTTAAAAATATGTGCTTCGAAACTTGGATGAAAAAAAATCTATGGAATAAGTTTGGCATTTGGATTATTTGATCTCGTTCTATTTGCAAAACTATTTTATGCAAGTATATACGAAGCAAGCAGACACATAAGTATTCACGGAAGGCTACGAGCTCTCCATTCATATAAATATCCACGTTATTAAGGTTTGAAAATATTATTACATAATTCAGCGCTAGTTTATTACATGGACTACAATAATGTAAATGCCTGCATTTTTCTCTGAGGACTCGTCAAAAAGAAAGCAAGTATCATTCTATTATATAAAAAATAGCTATTAAGCGGACTACTTTCCTAGATTTCTTCCTAAGTTGAGAGGAACATTTTTTGCCCAGCAACATACATTTACAAAGCTACTAAGATGCACGCATAAATCTATAAAAAGACGTTATCCAAAGAAAGAGTACTAAAAGCAATGGAAATTTCATATAAAAGTAATCAAACATAAAGCTCAGAAGCCTCATAAATACAGCATTAAAGTCAACAAAATGAGAGAAGGTTTGCGATAAGCCCAAAATCTTGGACAATGGTTCAAGACTCATCAGCTAAACGGTTCACAGAACGCCTCTTGAAAACAAGAAGGCAAACGCCTAAACATGTAGTTTTAGGGTCGATGTTCTGTTGATTTCATTCAATTCAGAAATATCAATTCAATGTTGCGGAATCTTGGGAAGAACATTCACAGTTTTATATACACTGTTAAAACACAGCATTCACGTGTATTTATTTAAAGAATACGTTAAAACGAGAGTGGATTCAAGAAATAGAAACTCACTAATATTTGCATAAGAAAACAGTCAAAAAATAAACATCTCTGGTTTGCTAATGCGTACTCTTTAAACATTGGGTCTCATACTGAAGTTGAGATAGTTTGAGACAATTCATTTTTATGCAAATATTTACAAATATATTGACCAAATATTAAAATTTTATGCTTATTTTGAAATACGTTGTTTGTATACATAATCATTTCTACTGCACCGAGAACAAATGTAGAATAGAATTCTACACAAACACCTGTATTAACTAGACAATGTTTCTCATCAAAGTCAATTAAAGTCATCTATTATTTCGTTGTTGATAACGCGCATTTTTGCCATTATTGGTCATGGTAGTCGTCAAGACCGAAGTTACTAATCTATTATTAAACGACCGAAAAAATCCACAAAAATGAGACTTGGCATTTATATAAATTCTGCAACAAAAGAAATTTCGAATTCGGCGAATTAAATGCCAAGATAAAAAGAGCCGCGATGAAAATATTGAAGTTATTCAACATCATTTCTATGCCACTGCAATTAATTGCATCGAAAAAACATGTGAAGATTTTACTATTCAATGCGCTTTGAATGAAAACAACTTCATCCGAGGGTTCAATTAATAATAAAATTCTGAAGCAAACAATTTTATGGTTTTCCTATATCTAAAATTGGAAATGATAGAATCCAATTAACGAATCTATCTATTTTTCTTATTTACCTAAATAAACGATTTCGCCAAAATCTATATTTCCCAAACAAATTGCATTCGTATGCATACGCTCGTATTGCTTTTGAAGCCTATGATATGAAAGAGGCTGACGTAAATACGAAAACCAATAAAAAGTGTAACTGTACATGTGCATGCACGCTGATAAATTATGAAAAAAAAATCCCAATTCGCAAAAAAAATATGTATGTTTTTACCGATATTTCTTGGAAGTGCAATAGTTATATACAGCACTTGTGCATATTTGGATCGACTACACATGGCATCTTTAAAAATGCATGTATGTTTCGCTTCATTGCCCATATTTAATTACTGCAACAAAATATCGATTTTTAATGAATCTGACTTAAGATTAGTTCTTATACATTTGCAATGAAAACCCGCAGAATTTGCTCTTTTGAAGATATGAATAACAAGCTCTATTTAAAGCATGTTTGCTTCGCTACTTTATGCAGATGAATGGTCCAGAAACATAACTAAACAGAAACCTAAATAATGCAAATGAAATCGCTATTAACAAACATATGGAGAAATACATTATACGAATCTCTCGATATGAGATCTCTCGAAACCTCTCGAAAACTGAAAGCAATCAAGGCAAATATTCAAAATAAAAATGTGGGCACCAAAATATAGTTACGGAAAACGAGAATCATGTTGACAATTTTCCTCTTATAAGCATGCCAGTGCCAAGTCATTTTCCATGCACGAAGACTAGCTAAACACACAACGAAAAAATAACCTTCGAAGAATATTCGTGTATTATATACATTGCCTGATCATTAATGCAACTTCCGGTATCCATTTCAAGCATCCGAGTACTAGTTTTCATACATTTCGTATAACAATTAAGGAAAGCATTTGAGTGCTTGAATGGTCGAACCAGAAGTAATCTTACATTAGCAAGTTAAGTATAATATGCTAACAAGATATAATCGTAGATTAAAAAGAATTTCATTTCCAAAGCATTTGAGAATGTATCTGAATTGGCCAAATGCATATGTGCAATTTACATGTACGAGTATTTTAAAAAAGAATCTGAGATTTAGATTTAGTGCAAAATGGATTTAAAAACGCATTTCAATATGAAAAATAAAATTCATTTTAAAATTATTTTAAACTTCATCGTTTTCAAGGTGTATTTTAAATCTCATGGTTTTCAAGTCGTGTTTTGAAAATCTCATGGCATTCAATGTGTATTTTAAATGTCACGGCTTTTAATGGGTATTTTATATGTCATGGTTTTCAAGATTTTAAACTAGCTGGAAAACCCGGCTTCACCCGGGCTCTACTTCAGAGTTACGGAAAGACAGAGGTTATAAGGAAATGTTAACCTAATAGAATTTAATCGATATCTTGTGCCGTTGAATTCCTTTCCCGATCTGCGTAGTTTGAATACGACTTGCTATCTTGTCCTGCTGAGCTTAGTTTTGGTTCAGCGGCCATATTGGGAAGATGACCGCAGCGCCCCTATACCGAAAAGTGATGCGAGGAATTGAAAAGAGGTGGCCATATTGGGAATCAAATTAGGGGTATTTGTGTCAAAAATGTGCGAGCATGGGGAAGGGGTAAGATTTTCGGAACCGCTAAACTCCCTTAGTTTTTTTCTCGGGCGTTGAAAAGTATTCCTGGAAAATGTGGGAGAAATCGGGTGAGTGGAACAAAAGTTTTTGAGGAACAAGCCCATTCACATACATTTCTTCTATATAAACTGTATATATACATAGATGTTACACAAAATAATTTTAAATGTCACCATTTCCAAAATAATGTTAATGTCATCGATTTCAAGATTATGTTAAATATTATTGTTTTGAAGATGGTTTTAAATGTCATCATTGTCAGATGGTGTATTTTAAATGTCATCGTTTTCAAGATTATTTTTAATGTCATTGTTTTTATGATTATTTTCAGCGTTATCAAGATTAATTTAAATATCATCATTTTTTAAGATATACCGTTTTGACGATGTATTTTAAAAATAATGGTTTTCAAGATTATTTGAAATGTCATCGTTTTCAAGATTTTAAATATTCATCGTTTTTAAAATTATTTTAAAAGTCATCGTTTTCAAAATAATTTTAAAAGTCATCGGTTTTAAAAATGTATCTTTAAATTATTTTCTCAAAAATGTGTCTATGAATTTCAATCAATTTCTTTTGCATTTGAAACCATGTATACTTTTATGCTTGAGTCTTCAGCACGGATGTTGAAAGCAACATCGTGCTAAAATATGGGTCATGTGAATATAGTTTTTTTTTCCTCACAAGCTAATGATGGATTTTTAATTTTATTTTACAGATTTTTCAAATTTAAGATTGGTCGCCTTGTAAATTCCTCGACTTGCGTCGACGGCCATGTGGAAATACTCGACGGCAACGAAAGTGTCGACTTGACGAGCAGACAAACTCCCGGTTATTTTTGCGGCGAAGCCGATCACAACAACGTCTTTATTTCGGAAACCAGCCAAGTGCACGTGGTTTTTTACGTGGAACATTTCACAGGTGAGCAGCTCCTGAATAAGGAAAATAAACATAATAATCCGTAGCTAAGACGATCAGATGAGGAGCATTTATTAGGCCCTATTATAGTTTGGCTCCAGTGTCATCATTCATCGAGCTCACGGTTGCCAGGCGGCTTTTATTTCCAAGTTTAATATGTTGTCATAGACAATGTCTACATCGGTATAATGCGCTCATACTTCGGGCTTGCCTTTATTAAGCAATAGGTGCTATAATTCATAGAAGGCGCGTAGAATTATATTTCACGTCAGAATCTTAAATCCCTAAATCTCGCAGACAAGAACGTTCGGCATTCAACGTGTCAAGGTGAGCTAACGGAGAAATATACGAGGGTGCATGGGCATCAAATTAAACCGAGAAATAGAATCGAGCAGACTACACGGATGACAAATGTCTTTGTTTCCGCAATTACGGTCATCTTTCCGTGCCATGATTAGGCCGGCAGCCATGCACGTAGACAGTGACGCAACGAATGCATCTCCAGTTTTTCTTCCCGAAGAAAGCCAACCAAGATAAGTGATAGGCCTTCGTTTTAGATATCATACCGATATATTGCCTATAGCGTGACCTATTCACAAGCAAATATGACTTCGGAGAACGGTGCTTCACGTGATGGACATGACAAAAATACTTCACGACGAAGGCCAAATTGCGAACGGAAATTGGTCGCTTTGAAAATTTGGAGCTTTTAGAGGATTCAGAAAGTCTCGCAAATTCCTTAACATCGTTTTGGAGACAAAAAATGAATGCATGTCTGCGAGTTTTTTTTATTTTTAGAAAGGATGAATGTCGGTAGAGTTAGCAAACCATGCAAGCCATTTCTGGAACAAGTTGAACCAATTAAGCCCTATAGAATGGGAAAATGCATTTATAAACCTTTTATGGAATAAGTTGAACCATTTATGGAAAAAGAAGAAACTATTTGCGTTATAAGTAAACCGCAGAAATAAAGACATGTGTATTCATTGGTGGTATGAGATGACAAAACAATTTATGGTGACCGATGGGTAATTTTTAGAATGAGTTCCTCAGTTTTTAGAAGGAAAAAAAACTCCATTTTTGAATGAATTATTTAATTAGGCATAGTTTGTTTCGGTTTATTAACATCCTATTATTGGGACACGTACGCCATGTTGGTTTTAAAAATAAATAACGCCAAGCATATAATTTTCAAAAGAAAGGAATTATTTCTCGGAAAAGTCGCATTATAGCGCCTTGCCCTCTCCAAAGAAAAGGTCACCATCTTAAAAAAAATCCATATTTATTGAACATTTTTTATCTTACCCAAAAATGTTGAATCGTGCAATGAATATTCAATTTAATTCTATAGATACGCAGTCGTTTTGAATAAATTAAAAACTCAATTCATTTTAATTTAAAAAGGAATGACGTATACGTAGTACTTCGTCAAAAAACAACTATCATTACATGCAACAGATTTTTAATTATTTTAAAATTAAACGGGGATGAATTCATAACATGTAATTTTCAATCGCTAATTTTTTTCCATCCCTAATAAAAAAAATGGAGGACTTCACAGAAATTCCACATTTTATATTAAAACTTGAACTACTGTTAGGTTGATTCCCTTTTTTGTTAACAAACTTTCAGCAAACTGTTGAAATGGGAGAATTCTGCAACGGTTGATCAATGCGAATTCCTACTACCATATAAGTTTATAGATTACTAGCCATAAAACCCAAATAAAGTTGCCCAGCCTGTAGGCTACTTAACGGTAGCGATTTGCTGAAGCGGCGAAGTAACCCTATATAATAAGTGAATCATGACCGCAGCTAGCGCCCCCATACCACTTCAGCAAAGGCGCTTCATCGAAAAACTTTTCGCTCACTAATTAATCCACTCACATACAAACATACATCTCTTCTTTATATACAGTATATAGTATAGATAGATGCTATGGGCCATGTTCTTTCTGTTCGTACTCGATGTAGCTAGGATGACTATCATCTTCTTGCATCGGTCGAATTCTATTCTCAAGCATGCCATTGTCAATTAAGTTGTTGCCAATAGATCGCATTTAAAGCGAAGGAAATTGAAGATGCCTTTTTAACTAAATATTGCCAAGTTTGAAGAGAAACGCAAATTGCATTTACGGCATCTGCATATAGGCCTATTCTGCTGTAAAACTCCGATAATTAGATTAAGCAGGATCATTTTCATGGCTCCTTTCAATACTAAAGATTGAATTAAAGCCCAAAACAAGAAAGTAATTGCCGAATAAAGAAATCGCAGAGCTCTCATTTGGCACAATTAGGGGCAGAGAAGATATGAGGATGGTTAAGGGGGCCGGGTATAGATGCATCTCGGTGCTATAAAATTAAAAAAATTAAAAACGTCTGCTCGCCGTGAATACGGCTTAAAGTTGAACGTCGAAAACAATATATTCCCACGAGTGTCCTTCCATAAAATGCATCAGCTTTTGCGTTTTTTGGCGCATTCACTGCAGGAAATCTTACCCTTAATACATGTATTCAGTGATGCATGCACACACTTCAATAAGATTTTAGCAGAATTAAATGATATCAATTTGATGAATAAGTTCTCGTTCGTAAGCGTTATCCAGGGAGTCAGGTTGGCGACCATTTTGTATATGAGTGCATTGTACCTGAATGAGAGAAAAGTTTGGAAATCCATTGAAACAAAACGAATTTACTGCAGTGATATAAGTCGGGAACATTCCCAACACGATAAAACGCAGACTGGGTCAGTTATTATCGACTGAGTAAATGGGTTTTTATCTATGCTCAGTACACGCAGCCACAATTCAGCAATACAGAGTGCGAATTTGCAATATTTGGGACGTCAACCCCGCTGAGTGAAACTTAGTTTTGCTAGACTCCATGGTTAGCTCATCAGCACTCAGCTGTGATGCCGATAACGGGAATGTAATTTCTCCATAAATTCCCAAGAAAGCTGCATGAAAATGGGAAAAGGTGAATTAAGATAAGGGAAGAGCATGCGCAGCTAATTCAATGAACGAATGTCGACCGGCGTAAAAGTATCCATAAACAACTATACTTCGCAACAGCCATCTTCAGGGGGCAAGAAGACCATCGCGTTTCACTCGAGGTCATTTGAATTATCAGAAAATAAAACTAAGATTTGTGTGGCACTCCTAATTGGAGCGAAGAAGGAAATGCATTTTAGTCAAATTCAGTCTCAGGGGTAAGAGGTAAAACAGACAAAACAGAACAATACATTCGTCGTTAAATAAAAGAGTAAAAATTTAGTTTTTCAGAGGGTAAAGGGTAGAGCTTTACAGCCAAATTTATGTTCAAATACCTTTAATTCATTCTGCTATCGTGTAAAGTATAACACTAAAATAAGGTATGCCAAATAGAACCTTTTGAAGTTCTTTCCCTTGCTAAACCAGGAGAACCTTTTTAGGTAGGACTACTTTGAATTAAAAAAAATTGGTTTCTTTACAATAATAAGGGAAAATTTAAAAAAGTGCAAGATTTTGTAACCCCCTGGAAGTCCCCCATGTTGACCAATTCCTGTGCATGTTTGTAGTGCCTAAGAACCCTTTATATACAACTAGCGGGTGTACCCGGCTTTGCCCGGGCTGTAGTTACCAATAGCGATGGCGATACAATGAAAATTAACCGATCCCCACCATTTGGATAGAATTGCGAATTGAATTTGAAATGCGTCGCCATTTCCCGCCGAGTTTGGAGATCAGGAGTTAGATTTAGTTGTCGTTGTATCCAAGAGATGGAGCTATACGATCTGGATACACTCCGGATAAGGGGGGATGAACTGGTTTCACAGTATTATGGCCCCGGGGAAAATGAAAAAGATGTATTGCCTTGGAATTCCCCACGGAGTTAGCTTTTGGGGGGTGTGCCGTGTGTGGCCAATGATATCGAAGCCACAATCCCTGTCAGCCTGAGTGGCCAATGATAACGAAGCCACAAGACCAGTCTCCCCGCCAATGACAGTAAAACATGGCGTCGTTTTGTATTTTATATATATAGATACCAGCTGGTCTACCCGGCTTTGCACGGGCTGTATTTACGGATAGAACGAACCGATCGTGTTTTGCGTTATCATGTACAAAACGGAAAAAAAATTATAGATCACCGGAAAAACCAGAACCTTCGGGAAGGGGGGTGAGAAAGAGGATGACAGTTTTATGACCTTTAGAATTCCCCACGGATTTAACGTCATCAGCGCGGTGCTGAGTCATCAGGGGCGATTGGAAACGTGCGACTTCGAAATACACGTTCCCCTATGCGCTAGACGAAAGCGTCCTTTTCGAATGGCCCCCGGCCACAAACCCACGATCAAACAAACAAAATGGACGCGTTTTGAATTGTATATATATATACTTGTAGATATGAAGGGGACTGCAGATGTAGTGTATGTGCGTTTGTTTGTGGATTAATGGGCGAAAAGTTTTTCCATGAAGCGCCATTGCTGAAGTCAAGTGGTATGGGGCGCTGCGGTCATGATTCGTTTATAAGGCCTACTTCGTAGCGATCGGTAAGTACAGTCCGGGCAAAGCCGGGCCTTCCAGCTAGTACCCTATTCGAAGGCGACTGAAAATGAGATCGTATGTACTATAGCTGAAATTCGTATAAAGCGATTTCTTGTTAATGAAGTTCCAGTGTACATTATAAGCAAAGGGTTTTGGTTTAATTGTTTTAGATTTAAGTATGGTCTCTATATACAATGTACTCGGTTAGTTCGCTATATTGAGTGGATTTTTCAGATTCTGATACGCATGGTCTAATTCGAATTGTTGGGAAGAAGCCGCCTAATGACTCGGAACGTATTTCGTTTGTTATATACTGTATACAATGAAAAAAAAAAGTAAATTAAATTTCCCATCTGCTAGCTTTTCTTATTTTTTACTTTTAGGCACGTTTCCGCTCGAAAAGTAAACCATATTGTCTGCTTTAATTTCCAAATGCCAAATAAGTAGCGCGCACGAAGCGGTGTGATGACCTCCAGGGGTCATGGACATAATGAACACTTTCATTCGTGTTTCCGAAAGCCAACGAAATAAGATTACGGAGCGTTCGAACGTGAATGCTATCAGCTAAGTAAACTGCGAAATGTGCGTGATAAACATTGGCCAAGTTCATCGTGCTATTTCGGAAGAACGTTAAACTGACCAACGCTACGTCACGATTAGATTGCTCGCGTTTAAAAACAACAATGCGTTCATTCAACGCTCGGTTTACAATCTGGGACTTTGGTTGCGTCTCGAAAACTGCTTTAATAACGTGTTATGTCGTGCTCCGGTTAGCGTAGTTGGTGCAATCAGCGTTCCTTATATCTTGGTTGTGAGAAAAGTAAACTGAGATACTGCTGCATGTACGTACGACGAAAAGGTATAGGCTACATACTGTATATAGTTTCGAAATTTATTTTTCTTAACCAGTATACTGTTTTTAACCCTGAATACCACTTTGCTTTTGAAAACTTCGATGACCACCACCTGGGGTCTATTTGACTCCAAAAGTGTTTAAACATACTGAACATATACGTATATACAAGTTATTTACATCTAAGGATGGCATATCTGAATTAAAACTAATCGACATGAACTTACTGTTCTAAAATTATTGTTCATCAAAGAAGTGTTTCATTTCTTAAGCATAAAACATGCAAAATGCAAATGTGAAACAAATTGTATAAAATATTTAAAAAAAATGAATTCAATTGAAACCAATTATTGAAAATATGTAGGCTTTTTTTAATATATGGGGTGTAATGTCAACGTCTATGCGCAAAGATATGAAACAAATAAATAATGAAAATTTTCAGAAAAGAAATGGAAAATTGAATAAAGTTTGACACAATGTTGCCTATATTTATCACTAGCAGTAATACCCGGCCTTGTCCGGGTAAAAATTGTTGTTTGATTTTCTAACCCCTTTTATGCGATCAGGAGTTAGATTTAGCTGTCCTTTATCGCCA
>JAQGBX010006208.1:0-12755 GCA_034698745.1 Megaphyllum sjaelandicum
TTGCCCGCTGGTTGGCGCTAGTGGTAAAAAAATTATCATTCTTAATTTAAAAGTTTTGTTGTGTTTCTAGCCTTTTATTGGATTAAAAACTAATATATGACGAGCTCAAAACGTATACCTGGGGCTGCATAATAAATGATGAAGCCATCAACAAAAATATTATGAATGCTGATACATTTCATATCATATGGGAAGGGATTGTCGAAATTAATCATTCATGCATGATAAAGTGCCCTCACAATACATGTATTTACCACATAACATACTGTATACTGTATGTAATGTAAAAAGGAATCTACAGAATACTGAATAATAATAATAAAAAAAAGCATGATGATAAAATAATGCTGCCTGAACGCAAATTCTTATTTTGATAGGATGACGGTCATGGCCGATTTAATATAGGAACTATCTCAGCATTCGCCTGAGAAAAACCACAATCGAGGATAGCCGACCCGGGAATCGAACCTGGGTCTACCGAATGCCAACTTGCAAGACCATAAACAAGAGCGAGTATGGACGAATTCCACCGACCTTGGAGTGCAAGTTTTCACAAATGGTATAAACCATGCAATTCGTCGTATATCCAATTGCTGGTTTCTTGGGTATTAATCGTCCGACGCCTATGGCGCAATAAATTTCCCCCCAGGTCCAATAAAGATGACTATTTAATGTACTGTAGATGTTAAAAAAAAATTGGTGCTAAAGCAGTATCTTATGGCGCATTCGGATCGTCGATCAGGTGTGCACCGGTGCAGGCTACAAGGTGAGGCATAACTCTGTAAAGTCTTGTTGCGGATTAGTGCGGATTTAACAGACTTACAGTATGCCTCACACCAGATTCACGATCCGAATGCGCCATTAGTGCAATTTTATTTCGATGTCCATTGTGAAAATGCCATGGTAATTAAATTTGCAGCGTTTGAATGCGGACATAAAAGTATTAATTACCTGACCGAATGATCTTCCGATGGGTTAAAGGTTGAGCAATCCAGATTCCATTTCCACGTCCTGACCTTAATGTACATCGTAAAATATATAATAAATATTTGCAATTTGAGTAGACTTTTTCAAACTTCCCGCCGTTGACTTCACACGCACTTTCACTCGATGTCCTATCCGTTCAGAATTCACAAATCTGGGCCAGGTTTAGAAAAAAAGAACTTGTGGGAAAGAGCACGATTACGAATATCGATGGTAAACACTTGGGAAAACACGCTTCCCAAATTCTCCCGTGAAGCCGCACATAAAGAGCGCATTTCAAGCGCATCATAAAACCCTATGCCCCATTACAGATTATGAGTGGCCCCATCTAGCGATACACTAGCATAAATCTCTAGCTACCGAAGCAGAACTGAGCTGCGAAAACTGTATGATCTTTGAATAAAACTGTAAATATGCTAGTTACAAAATTAACTCGGGCACCCGGCGTCAGGAAGGTAATATTGCTCAATTTTTGTTGTTGCGCCAAAATAACTCCAATTAAAATATCAATTAAGTGCACGCGGAGGCCATCAGGTTAACCTTGGTGCGATTTTTATCACAGCTAGTAGGTTATGTACAAAAACCTACATATCGAATGATGTGCAAATTTGCGAGTTTATTTGCGTAAAAAGTTCAACGATCATGTCAATCATAAATATGACGCCACATGCCCATGCTTGATTATAGCCCCATAGCTAGGTTAAACGGGAGCAGCGCTAGCTGCTTTGAAGTTTAGAAAAGATCCCAAATAATCATGCAGCCAGAAACGAGAAAATGTTTCTCATTCATATCCTGATCCAAATCACTAAGAGACATCCAATATAATTGCCATGTTGCAATGGCACTTACAAAATTTACAAAAACTAAACACAATTGTTTCTTGAAATTCCTATAGGGGATTCATTGTGTACGTTGCTACAGTAAAGCAACATCGCTGAATGTAAGCATTTTCGTTTATATGCAAATTTCGTACAACACGATTCATTGACTAAAATGGTTCCGTACAACAATTGTACGTAGGAAGTGTTCATTGTCAGCTCCGCCCGCACTCCCGTAGGATCGTTTCGGAGTAGTTTGGCCTCTGTTCCAGCAACAAAACTTGGTGCAATAGTCATTCAACAAGCCATTAGCAGAGCAGGTACTTGTTATTTTCCAGTATTTGCTGAAAATGATGGTTTTACAAAAACAAGATCCAAAATTCAGATTTAGTTGGTATTTAAAATGCTATAGGTATTCCTAAAGAAGAGATTCAAGAAGTATATATGGGTAATGTCATACAAGCAATGGAGGGTCAATCACCGGCAAGACAATCTGTGATATTTGCTGGTAACTTTGCCAAAATCTTTTACACATTCAAATAATTGTTCCTGTTTTCTTATATAAATTTGTCTTATGCTATGGCAGGTCTTCCTACAAGCACGGAATGTACAACTATTAATAAAGTGTGTGCATCTGGAATGAAATCAATTATGTTGGCAGCACAGAGTCTGATGTGTGGGCATCAGGTATAATAACGCAAGGTTTGCCTTTGTTGCCACCAAAAATATATATTACATATATGAACACTTTTGTTTTTCAGGATGTTATGATTGCTGGAGGAATGGAAAGCATGTCAAATACTCCATATTATCTAGGAAGAGGTGAAACTCCTTATGGTGGTCTAAAACTAGTGGTATGAGAGCTTCTCAAAAATGTATGTTCCTATTTAATTTTACATCTCATTAAGAATATATGCCGCATATATTTTAGGATTCCATTGTTTTTGATGGTCTGACAGATGTGTATAATCATATTCATATGGTAAGCACTGTCGCTTTTTGAGGATGAAAAATTCGAAATAATTACAATTTATGCCTGTGTACATTAATGAACATGTATCAGACAGTTCGGTGATTCATAGTAAGAACGAACAGGTCTTGGAATTTTATTTTAGGGTAACTGTGGAGAAAACACAGCCAAAATGCACAACATAACTAGGGATCAACAAGATGAATTTGCACTTAACAGCTACAAACTAAGTGCATCAGCTATTCAAGCAGGCATTTTAAAAAGTGAAATAGTTCCAGTAACCATTCCAGGAAAAAAAGGTCCATTTTCAAATATGTTTAGGAAATAGACAGCTGACAAAAAGTTTTCCTTTTATGTATAATGTATTATGTGGACTCCTAAATAACAATTATAACAATTTAAAAACAGGGAAGCCTGATATTGTAGTTAGTGAGGATGAGGAATACAAAAGGGTCAATTTTGAGAAATTCAAGACATTGCCCACAGTTTTTCAGAAAGAAGGTAGGAGCATGAACGCATTGCTTTTAACATTTTCATTCAATATTTGTTGGTATATAGAACAAAAAATTTGATCAAATGATTAGGAACTATCACAGCTGCCAATGCTAGCACATTAAATGATGGTGCAGCAGCAGGAGTCTTGATGACAGGCGATGCAGTTAAAAGACTCAAGGCAAAACCGCTTGCTCGAATAATTGGTAGGGGATTTAAATACCAATAAAGGATCATTAACAATGGTTATCGATTTCCATATCGATTTTAATTTTCATTTTAAGGATTTGCCGATGCTGCACTTGATCCCATTGATTTTCCACTTGCTCCAGCGCATGCAACAACAAAGGTAAATTTGTTAAAGTGATTTTATAATGAGCTTGTTGTCGTTGTTGGTATGATCAAATGTAAATGTCATGCAAGATGCAGCATCGAGAATGCTAATCGTTTAATAATAAATATAAGAATTTAACTAACCTTTAAAATATTGGGCATTTAGCTGTTGGAACAAACTGGTATTAAGAAAGATGATATTGCCTTATGGGAGATCAATGAAGCGTTTAGTGTGGTTGTTCTGGCCAACATTAGAATTCTGGGCTTGGATCCATCAAAGGTGAATGTACACGGAGGAGCTGTCAGTTTGGGACATCCTATTGGGTGAGAATATCTGCATTAATCAGTGTGACTACAATGATGATCATTTTAAGGAACATTTACCAATGCTCATTTTCAATCTGTTTATTTCAATTGCAGCATGTCTGGTGCTCGAATTGCTTACCACTTGGCTCATGTTTTGAAACCTGGACAAAAAGGGCTTGCATCCATCTGCAATGGCGGTGGAGGATCCTCAGCCATTCTTATTGAAAAGCTGTGAGTTAATTATTGATGATAGATCTGCAGTGGCTGCATCCAGTCTCCTTGCTGAAATCATGTCATTCTCAATAATAAGCTATTCCAAAGAGAATTATTTTACCATAATTGAAAAATAATGCAGTTAGTTAGAAACTAACATTAACTACATGGAAAAATAAGAATAAATATTTGCAAGTGACACTCTTTATTGTCTTTATACAAATCGTAAAAACGAACAATTCTCACACTAGAAATATAAATCACTACCTTACTAGGAATCCTGAATTACAAGTACAAGAGCAGCTCCCAACGCTGACACTGTTTACAAAATATCCATGCCCCTTGTGCGATGAGGCAAAAGAAGCCTTGGCTCCTCTGAGGCATCGTTTCTTATTGAAGGAAGTGGATATCACAAAACCAGATAATGGACGCTGGCACGGTTTGTACCGTTATGAAATTCCGGTGTTTCACTTCGAAGGAAAGTTTCTTATGAAACATAGAGTCGACTTAAATCTTTTAGAAAAAGAGTTGATTAACTACAAAAGCAGAAACTCTACACTACAGAAACATGACTAGGGACTTTCACAACTATGCATTTCTTTTGTTACATAACTACTTGGTTGTAGCACATCAAAACTAACCTCCATCAAGAAATTTTTGGAACATACCATAATAATTTAAATTTAATAACAAATTACTGCAGTCAGCTTTGTTAATTCAAACTTAAAGAATTTTAGCAATTATAATTGTTCTTCAGAGTTTGAATTATCAAGTTGCTGACTAATATCACTGTCACTGTTATTTTTATACATAAAAAGAAAACTTTTTGGCAACATATAAATAATAAAGAATAGAATATAAAGTAATTTGTAACTATTAGTTCAACTGCTAACAAGGTCATTGACTTTGACCTTCCATCTTCTATTCAATAATACATTCATTGCAATAAAAATGTTATAAATTATTAAATAGCCGTTACATGCCATTATTGTTTGGATTATTTTCTTTGCCAGCAGCTTGGCGTGCAAGTTGTTGTATTTGTTCTGATGCTGCAATAACTTGACTTTCCAAATACGTGGCACTATTTTCTTCCGTAGCCTCCAAGAAGTACCTTAAAGCATAATAGAAAATTGTGTAGCTTTTGAATTTAATTAAAAATAAATCGACAGCAAAATTATTTTAAGACGATATTATGAAATATAAGCTTACCTATAATTCACCATTATTCCGCAAGAATTGCCAAGACCCCTCGGAGATTGATCAGCTTTCCAATTTAACCTCCACATCACAGCTCCATTCTTCAAGTGAAAGTTTGCTGGAAAATTGGCATTGCAATGTTATGTTTACGAAAAAGAAGATTTACATTTGAACTGAGTTTTTAGAGCATTACCTACGCTATCCAGAGCATAACCTCGGCGTTTTTCTAAGTAAAGATACCGACAACAAAGTCTCATAAATGGCAATTCCAACATTCTAGCAAGAGCTTCATCTTGAATCCAACCGTTTGTTGAAACCAGTTTCTTAAGTTTAGGAAGCACTTCTTCACTAGTGCATTCCAATTTCTCAGAAAGATTGTTTAATTCTTCCGTTGTAAGTACAAAGGTATTGTTCTCGGCTTCATAATCGGCTAGAAGCAGTAATGTGGAGGATTTTCAATTATTTTACATGTATTCTTAAAAAGATATCGAGTAGATGAACCGAGTTGTTCAACTAAAGTCAACGATGGTGACCAAACTGTTTGTTGTTAAGATGTTCAGATAAGTCTTTCAAAATTTGTTTTTATGTAATATAAACTTATCGTTTGAATGTAAATATAGTGTCAACGTATTTGGCAGTTATTAAAAATAGAAATACCACAGAAACTTACCTTTTTCTGCTTTTGCCATTTCAGTAAGTAGCCACTTATGAAAACCTGGTATTGGGGAGAGGCTTGAAAATTGAGTAATCTTAGGAAACTCTGATTGAAGTTCTTTCACAACTCTCTTGATAAGATAATTTCCAAGTTCAATTCCACTTAAGCCTATGTGAGAAGTCTTGTTAAGTTTTTTTCAAATGTTTTTTCAAACCAATAATCAATGAATAGCCAGTATTACCTTTTTGTGATGTTGTGATAGAGTAGAAAATAGCTGTTGTGATTTTCTGTACATCTTCGCCCATCGGTGTTGCATTTGTAAACGCATCAGCTTCAGAATGCATACGTGGATGTGCAACAATTGACTGTATTGTCTTAGAAATCTCTGTAGTTAATGCTGTGTGTAAAACTACAATCGGTTCCCTGGGCATGCTGCTATGAGTAAAAACAAAGCACCGTCGATATGGTCCAACCCTTCGTTTTAAGTCAGTCCAGTTGCGAATGGGATGTACTGCTTCATAATCGGAAACCTAAATATCCCACATTTCTTCTTCAAACTTTCGTCTTATTTCCAACATAAATGCAAAGCATTTAAATGGCCTTTTAACATTTCAAGCAATGGAGGAAGAATACTGGCGAGATTTGACCTTTTGCAACATGTCGCAAGAAGACTGCCAAGTAACACGTTCCAGCGTTAAAAATCCAACAGAAAACCAGAGAGTAAGTAGATCTTTCAGCGTAACATTGAGTGCTTTGAGATGGGCAATTTCTGCAGCATCCCTTTCAGCCAACTCCAGAATTCCCTGAAAAAAGACAAGATAGGCAGCTAGTCAAGAAAAATTTAAACAACTCAATCTAGTTGAAAAATTGTTTTAAACTCGTCAGCCACCTATTCCATAATGCAACTTTCTCAGATTCATAAAATTATTCTCAATTAATTTATACAGTGCCCATTTCAGGTTGTCATTATATCTTAATAAAACTTTGCAGTCACCAGGGAGGATCATGTGCATCATTATATGCCATCATTATCAGGATGTTTTTACAAATTCCACATATTACATGAAATAAATTTGAACAATGAACATAGAAACTGCACTAATTAGAATAATAAACTTGTGGAACTTATTTTCTGACCAAATTCAGAATTCTGTACTTATTGAATTGAATGCCATACTCACTAAAACATCAGTCCTCATATCAACTAAAAATTTGACACCATTCTCCAGACGACCAATTTGACTGAAAAGCCAGTTATATTTGGGGGAAAGCGCAGATCGTAATTTCTCTTCCATCTTCAATGTGACTGTTGAATCCATACCCTTAATAAGAAATTGCAAATAGATGCTTGTTTGAAATAAAATATTAAATGCTACCTAATCTTAATAAAAGGAAATTGATGATTAAATTATTACCACACTGTCAATGAATGCCTTAGCATTCTGAGCAGCCAATTGATGGTCAACGTTAAAATCTTGAGCAAGACTAAGAAGAAAATAGGTCCTCTCTTCTTGTTCAAGTTCACAGTAAAATCCACAAAGACGTCTGGCCATTTTCTACAAAAAATAAATCATTTGTGTCTATCCATGTACATTTAGATGTTCAGCCATGTTTGAAAAATAACTCACATCCACTGTCAGAGAACTACTGTGGATTGTGCCAATAGCCACATTAAGAGCAGTTTGAATGTCAGAATGCATTCGTCCTGTTGTTGCCATTCTGAATATATATTTTAAATGATCACAACTTTTACTTCTGCACAGCAAATGAGCAAAATGCTGAAAAAAACAAAAAAAGAGCAGCCGTTTACTTACTATTATTGCCAAATAAAAACCAAAATGCTTGAAATCATTATACATTTACTTTGTGAAATAACATACATATTTATGCTTTCTCATAATGGTTTAGATTTTACTCACAAAAAGATTATCTTCAAAATATTGTAAGACATGCTGTATTTTCTTCGGGAAAATTGAATAAATTTAGCATGACTTAATCATTGCAATGCAGCTATAATCATGTTCTTTCTACGCACAATTCCTAATTGGCAAGTTACAATGTCAAAACTAATTATGCAAGTATATTTAAAAAAGATAAATCAAATTATCTATGACTTTTATCAAAAACATATGATTAGAATTTTTCCTTTAGAAAAATATGCCATTTGGAAGGGCGGTCGAGTGATCGAGAAGGAAATCTGAAAATTCATGCCCAGCATGGGGAAATTAATGTTTTACCTATAATCAAATAGCCTGATTTTCACTATATAAGCAATATAACACGCAAAAGTCCTTTGGCTTTGAGTTTGCATAGAATTGTAACATCACTTTTGCGCCTGTACGATTTGTTCCTGTACGTTGGAATTATGCAATTTTTTGGGGCATTGCTCTCGTGTCTATAGTGAAAACACAACCTAACAGGAAAACAGCAATATATTAAACAGGATACAGCTCGAGAAATTAACAGGAAGGGATTTCACAAGATCAAACCGGCGCGGTTAACTTTGAGCATTGATCAAAATTACGTCATATATTAGATTTTATTTTTCAAAAATAGGTGATCAAGGTTTGAAAATGCATTCATCAAATCCAGAACCTTAAATTTTATGCAGGTAAACATAGTCGCGATGCTTGTGGTAATTACATAAAATATTAATTCCAGTACGTATATTGTACATTAATTAATTACTATATATTACTTACAACTTTTGATGAAATAAAAAACAAATACCGCATTATTACGATGATGTACTTCACCTAGCATGATATTTGAAATAAACTGTGCATACACGTTCGATGTTTATTAATCAAAACATCCAGAAATTATTAAAAACCTGCCTCACGCGTGCATGAATGCACATGTATGCAAAGAAAAATGTGGAACTCAAATTTTTCCATCTTTGACGAAATGTTGCACGAAAGATGGCGCTGAAAACAGCTTGTAGAGAGCTTGTCAACAAGGACTGTTGACCGCAAAGTTGTTTGGTAAAAGAAGAAATTTGAGGGTCAGGTTTAAAAATGATACGAAGATGCCATCGGCAACTGAAATCGCTTCTGACAATTTCTTTACCAAATATTCGCACTCAATTATTGGTAAGTGAGATTAATAACTCGGTCACTGTTAATTTTTAGCTTGACCTTGATACTTATTTTCTACATGCACACAATTAACTTTCGTCCATCATTTTGTACGTTCTAGCCAGAGGTTTTGACCACGTCTGCAAGGAATTACTCAGATAAATCAGTTCATACCACGAATAAACCAGACTGGAATCGAGCCATTCTTGAAGCAGAAAAAATCGTGGGCTATCCAAATTTATTCCTCAGTTTGCAATCTCTACCAGGTGATGATCTCTTATCGATTGCTGGAGAAATAAGGAAACTGGTTGGCACCACTCATCCATTATTAAAGATAACAAAGTACTTAGGGTCGCTCATAAATTACTGGTCATTTTTTTATTATAAAAATTTAAAGTAACATGCGTGATTTTTTTTCATTCAGGCGATTAATTTACAACGGCCGAAATAACATGCAAATTCGGGGCTTGATTATTTTGCTCACTGCCAAACTCACTGAGAAACCTTCAAACAAACTTCAAGAAGATCTTGTTCATGGCATAACTACGAGGTAAGCTGCGCTTGGAAAAAAAAGTTAAAACTATCTCATGTATTTTCTAAAAGTAGCTAATTTTAAATGCCCGATTCAGTCACCAGTGTCTGGCCGAAGTTACCGAGATGATCCACACAGCAAGACTCATTCACAAGGGAGTGGTGAATTTGTCCGGAGTAGAGTTGGATGATGGAAGCCAGCTAAAAGATATGGAATTTGGCAATAAAATAGCCATACTGGTAGGAGACTATTTTTTGGCCAATGCCAGTTTAAGACTGGGAAGCTTGAAAAATACAGAGGTATTAAAACAGAATTTTCTTTACCTGCTATCAGGTTTAATAGTATCAATATATCTAACAAACTTCCTGTATTCATTCAGGTAGTTGAAATGATGGCATTAGCCATAAGAAATTTTGTGGAAGGAGAATTTATATTTGACCAAGACCAGCATGGTAATGCTTACCCGACTGCATTGGCTACAATTCATGACTGGGAAGTCCGTACTTACCTTTGCTCCGGCAGTTTATTAGCAAATGGCTGTCGTTCTGCTGCACTGCTTGCAGCTCATGATGAGGCGATCCAGAATCACGTCTTTGAATTTGGAAAACAGCTTGGTTTGACCTGGCAGGTAATGATAATCATTAGGAAAACCAGCCACAAAACTCAGTAATTTGAACTTTATCATTAATTTAGTCATTTGCTGACCTGCAACTTTTTACCAACGAATTGCGCCATCCTCCAGGAACAGCTTTCGACTTGACCTCATCACCAGTGATACTGCATTTGCAAAATGACCCGAGTATTCTTGACGCCATTCTTCCCAACAGGGAGGACTTGTCAAATGTCGATTATAAAAAGGTGAGTTTAGTTTTTAGCCTTCTTAATGTTTTTTTTTTTGGAAATTTCTGATCTGAATAAATTTGTGACCACCAATTTAAAGTGAAAATATGATTTTACTTAGCTTGATAATGCAATTTGCTTACCATTCTCATTATTTTTAAAGGTTTTAACAAAAAAAAATTAATTTTTTACTTTTTTCCACAGCTATATTCGATTCTAAAAAGTAGCCATGCTTTGAAGGAGGCTGAACAACTTTGTCAAAAATATGCAAAAGATACCATTAAAATATTGCAGCATTTTCCAAATTCAGATGCAAGACTAGCATTAGAAAACATCATATCTACTATGAAAGGATAATGGTTTTAGATAGATGAGGCTATTGGTTAAATATCATTGAACTAAATTATTATAGGTTTTGCATTTGGAGAGATTTTATCATTGTTTATCTTTTATAACTCATTTTTCTTTAATTTTTTTTATATAATATGGTTTTAAACGGTCAAGAAAATAAAAGCCAAAATACTCAAAACGGATTGTTCATAAATTAATTCGTGTTTTAATATAAGTAAATATGCAAGCATTACTCTGTTCAGATAACATTTACACTGTAGAGTGCATCGATTTGAAATATAAATAGCAACCCCTTGTCACTAGTTATAATTCTGGACACTACCACTCAAGTAGTCACTGTCTGCAAAGTTAAGAGTTAATCGATGACCATCTCTTGATTCAAATAATACAAATGTGCAAGACATTATCAGGATGACTAAAATGTTCACTAAGCCATTGAATAGGAGTGGAAAGTGGGGGCTCTATCCCTTGAATGATAATTCGCAAATTATTCTGAGGATCTGGAAAACAACAGAGTTGGGGGAATAAGTTAACATTGTGACGAGACCAACAATGATAATAAAACTAAATAGTGCTTACCCATAGCCTCAGGAATGTTTTCGCTTATTAAATGCCTCAAAGTTAAAGTTTCACCAAGTTCACCAATTGGCCGAAAAAGCCTCTGAAAAAATGGCTTATCAGACTGGTGAATTCGAAATGGGATGAATTTGAAAAGCTCATCATTGGTATGTTCCATCAACTTCCTATTTATGGTCCAAAACTGGTCAAATTTATCTAAAAAAAATGAACATAAGTAATGATACATAGTTTCTAATTAGCAACATTTAAAATGGCAAAGTTCAATGGAATTTACCATTCTGAAGGCCTAGCCATAACTGATTATGGTCTCGTTTCTGCATGTTGCTGATTATTTGCCCTCGATGTTTCAAAGCATCCGCTTCCTTGATAGTAGACATGTAATGAGCTTCTACGGCATCTTTGCTGGGACAGTGCAGCAATTCATTTTCAGGAAATTTCTTAAGAATGAGTTAATTATGAATAATTAATAAAAATGGATACAGTGACAGTGGAGTGGCACATGGAGCTTATTCATAAGTCCTTTAGACTTACCTGAAAATGAACAGTAAGGCTCCAAGGCAGTGCAGAATCAAAAGCATACAAGTCAAAAAGCACACCAATAGGATAGTGCCTGCAACAATTAAATTTTATTATGTATAAACATTATTATAAACATACACCGGATAAAGAGATGACTTATGGTTGAACAATTAAAAGTCTGAACAAGGTCAAGTCAATTCGCTCGTGGGTATAATTAATACTCATGTGCACAATATTAGACTTAAAACTTAAATGTGGGATATATAATTACCACTTTAAAGGTTGTCCATTATATTCTAACCATAATTCACCGTCCTGGTGATCCGCATGAACATGACGTATAAAATGTTTACGTACTTTATCGGTAACTAAAGGAAAATAGCTCAGTCGTGGCACCATTAACTGAAATGCAGAAACCAAACAGCATGAAGTTTCACCGACTCCTGCACTATACCTACATTACAACTTGTTGTCATACACGTACTGCATGTGTGTCCTTTTTAATACAGGAAGTAACATTAGTGTGGGGCATATGGACACTGAGGTGTTTATGCTTACGTAAAATGCTTCTGGTTGCTGAATAGTGTCCAACTCCTCATCGGCTAAATAAAAGGACACTGGGATTCTGCCATCCCAAATCTCTCGGAGAATTTCTCTGTCCTCTGCCATGTTTAGGAAGCCAGTTTCGGAACTATGGTGCCTATCTACACTATAGGTTATACAAATAAGAAATGATACACAAGATACTGTGATGCACAATCACAATAATACGTTGAAAACACAGTTTTCAGAGATACAGCCAGTTATCTACAGTAATAATAATGTTTACAGAAAAGATGATATGAGCTACGACGCTTCTGGATACGTCCATTTATGCTTTAACAAGGGA
>JAQGBX010006209.1:0-12754 GCA_034698745.1 Megaphyllum sjaelandicum
TACATGGAAAACGTGGAAAATTTTGCAAATCTGTACTCCGAAAATGTGGAAATTTTTGCAAATTTCTACTCGGAAAATGGGCCCTGGGCTAACCTTGTAAAAGTATTAATTTTGGATCGCCACAACTGCGGTGAATTTCCCTAACTTTTTCAAAATAAACCATTCTTCCCTGACTTTTCCAGGTCGTTTTAAAGTTCCCTGACTTTTCCAGGTTTTTCAGGTCTGAAATACCCTGAAATATCTTCAATAATTTTTTTGTTCTAATAGGGCAAGTAGAAATTAGGATTTGAAAATTTCAGATTTTTTTCAAAAATTCCAAACGCGTAACATTGCAGTTGCGCGTAATTAAAACAGTTTTATCTGATGTTGCATGGAGAGATTCCTAGATTACACTTTTTTTAATTCCATTGATTTTTTAATCTTAAAATAAATGTGTGAAAAATGTATGAATGTGCGAGTATTCACAGTTCCTTGTTATTTACCATTGATGTCTACAGCTGTATATAGGAAATATTACTTAAATTATTTAATTTTATAGACAACGGATCACTGGCAGACCTTAATTCTTAAGCGCGTATAAAAAATAGACAAATATCTACTACTAAATCCATACATTGCACAGTACAGTATATCTCTTCATATAAGAGGCCGACATTAAATTTTCCGTAAATAAAAGTACACATGTCATTTTACCGGTGCATATACATTGTAGTAACTGGTATAATAAATGATAATTTTCCTCATAAACTCGAGCTAATCTAGTGTACTACCTTGTTGTGGCACATTGTTTCGATGTCCAATTTTTGCCCTGGTCACTCACAACTTTTCTTAAGTTTACCACCCATTTCTTCCACGCTTAAAACCTTTTTCAAATTGAGCACATTTTCCCTCCAAAATCTGAAAGTTGAAAAAGTTCAAAGTTGTTCTCGCTTACCTGCCGTGAAACCCAACTCGAGCTGCTTGTCGTGCTTTTCCCGCTTCTTCAAGAAGAAGTCCTTGTCGGCCAGATAGGCCAGGATGACGCAGATGGGGAAGAAGAGGAAGGTAAGCACAGCTTCCCACATGTCCACAATGTTGGGCGTGCACCAGACCAGGATGACCAACAGCCAGAGGTAGGCGAAGATGCAGAAGAAGGCCGTCATGCCGAATACCTTGATGGCGTTGATGCGCCTGGATTCGTCCTTGGGAATGGCCAAGATACAAACGGCGGTGATGATCAACAGGTTGAAGGCCGCCGATCCGACGATGGTGCTGGGCCCCAGTTCGCCCACTTCGAAGTTGTTGCCCACCACTTCGATGATGGACAAGAGGATCTCCGGAGCGCTCGATCCAAGAGCCATCAGGGTGAGGTTGGCCACCGTGTCGTTCCATACCTTGACTTCGAAAACTTCCGGTTCGTCGTGCTCGTTCACCGACGACAACACGATCTTTTTGGTCTGGCTGGTGATCTTTTCGATGGCGCACATGAAGATGTCGGCGATGATAGCCACCCCCATGAAGCAGTACAAGAGTCCGATCAGGTAGAGAACGGCCCGCACCCAGATCGCCCAAGTGTACTCGTTGATGAATGGCAACAAAAGGCCCTTGTTAGAACACGTGTAGTTGTACAGGTCATCGGGAACCGCCATTTTGCTCTTTTCAAAAAACTTGCTTTTTCTGAAATTGCCGGATTTTTTTTTTGTGTGGATTTAAAGGTTATGGTAGGTAAACCGATCCATCAAAAATTATCGTCGCTCCAGTGGACCTAAGAAGATAAAAAAGCGAAATGATGTTCTATCTCTTTATAAAATCAGCACTTTTAAATTTATCATCACAATCGCGTTTTGCAAGACTGTTCCCGCAAACACTCGTTGTTATATTAATTTTGATGCAATTTTGTTCGGTCATGACCTTAACATAACATATCGCACTATCAATTGACAAAGTTAGGAAAGTCTGATGAAAGAATTATCGACGTAGCGGTCTGCATGGCAGAAAACTCGTATCTGGCAGACTATTTGCAAGAAATAGCTACAAAGCCATTATGAATTATTGATTTTTCTTCGTTTTAATCTGTTACACCTTAAATGACCCGCATTTATCACGACTAGTAGCTACGCCACAGCACGCCATTTCGATAAGCTTTTGTGTATTTTATCAAAGGTATTATTTTGGGTCTCTGAAATAACGAAATAACGCACGCAAATGGTCGCTCCGCTACCTTGCTTTCGACCTTATAGCGGTCACTTTCGTCCAAATCAATAACAAAAAAAATGATGTCAAAACTGTCCCGTTAATGACAACATCTATACCCGTTGAAGCTGCATGTCGGGCAATTTAGGATCTTATCTTTGGATAAATACATTTTCTGAGAGACGTTTTGACAGTTTTTGTCAGACTTTCAAACAATAAACGAACTACGAAGATTAGATCGAAGCCAAGTCGTGACGTCAAATAAGATGCAACGATTAATTAGTACCATGGCAATGTCGATTTTGTAATTTGGAACGCACCAAGTGAAACGAATTTACCAAAGTGTTATACATGAACATAAAATGTGAAAATTGGAAACGGAAGGGGATGGTTTTATATTTTCGAAACTTCGAGTAACATGCATGGCTTGCCCAAAAACAACTGTATAGATAACTTTCACAAGCAGACGACGCGTGCTGGCTCCGCCTAGATCAGACATGTCAGGGTACTTCATAATTTTACAGTGGCAAAAATATGATTGCCTTTGCTATAGATAACGTGCAGGCGCATTCGTTCAATTTATCATTTTGACTTATTCCTTTATTAAATTATTTATTTAGAAATAAAGGAGAAAATTTACACAATTTTTTATTTGCAGCGGCAAAACAGCATCAAAGTATTTAATTTCGGATACAAAATCTATTCATGGGTAAGTGATACAGGATTCCCCCAGAAATTTCATTTTCAACTTCCCATGACAACGTAAAAAATTGACATTTTCCAAAATTGACACTGGAAAGCATTTTTTAAATTTAATAACGACAATTTTGAAAATTAACATTAACATATTTTTTTAAAAATTTAAAAAAAAATTGCATGAAAATTATTTAGAATGACAAAATTTTGTATTCAGAAAATGTTAAAAATTTGGGCTAGGAAAAAGTAGGAAATTTTGCAATTTTGCCCGAGGAAAATGTGAAAAATTTGTACTCAGAAAACGTTGATAATTTTGCTGATTTGTACTCGGAAAACGAGGCAATTTTGCAAATTTGTACTCAGAAAACATGGAAAACTGTGTAAATTTGTACATGGAAAATGTGGGATATTTTGCAAATTTGTACTCCGAAAATGTGGAAAAGGTTTGAAAATTTCTACTCGGAAAATGGGGCCCTGGGCTAACCTTGTAGAGGTATTCATTTTGGATCGCCATGACTGCGTTGAATTTCTCTGACTTTTCCAGGTTATTTTCAATCTTGTAGTATCGAATGGGGCATTTTCTTAGTTTTCATTTTTCAACTCAACTCAGTACCCTACAGTCAGCAATTAAATGCCATATGGTAGGGGGTCGAGCCCATTTTTAGGAGAAAGCTCCTACATCATTTGCGACCTAGTGATCATTGTTAAATTGAACTTGAGTTAAATCTGAACTATCGTCAGGAAGGTTATTCCAACGTCTAATCGCATGCAAAAAGAAAGACCAATAGTATAAGCATCCGTATTAGCATGGAGCTCAGTCAGAGGTTTAGAATGATTATGCCTATATATATTCTTTGGCTGTTAGGCATGAAAATATGGGACACAAGATGCGAGTAAGAAGGTTTTAAAATGATTTGAGCCACGATTCTCAGATTCATGTACCCCACAACACGCCCACAATGTAAATCGAGCAACATTGGCCACACCCACGAGCTGCGTGACGTCACGTGTAAGTTATCTAGAGGCACGGGCAAAATCGAATCAATTTCAGTTTCCAATATTTCATTAGAGATGCCTATAGAAGCACATACGAGCGCATAATGAAGCCAGCTCTTAAAATATTTACAATTCGAATAATGACTACACACGTACTGTATGCATCTGTACATATTTGCGAAACTCGTTAGAGAGGGCATTCATTCAAAGGCATTTGTACGTATACAGATTGTATTCAGCAGCATTTCGTGTCAATGAACTTTACTTGCTCCAGCTGCTAACTACAGTATATGAAAATGAATCATCACGATGGCGACATGGCGACACAATGCGTCCCAGTTGTCGTTGGGTATCATAATCCAATAAATGTCATAGCGGCGTATTAATAATGTGTCTGAAACCATTCATTATACCATCACGGGTCAATACATGTACATGTTGGAGCTAAGAGTCACCTTTCGTGCGAATATATGATCAAAGCTGTCAACTTTTCGATTGAAAAGAAAATGGCACGATTTCATGTGCGCAGATCTAGACTACTGCAATGTATTTCCAGTAATTCCAGTAAAATTCGTGCAATATATTTTGCGGTAATATCGGTTTATCCGCGAAAATTATTACGCGCGCAATGACAAGCATCATTCAGATTGTATGGAAATTTCATAATATTTTGTTCGTTTGACTTTGCGCATAATGTAAGCTTACAGTCAGTAAAACCTGTTAAAAGTGACCACCAAAAATGCTGTTGGTCACTGTACACAGGTGGTCACTATACAAAGAATGCCTGAATTCAATTAAAATAATGAACATGTTTCTGCACTTATACATGTAGCAGTAAAAAACCGCAAAACCAAAAAAGTATAGAATCATCATGGCCATGGGTTAAAGCAAGATGTAACGTGACTCATCTGTTATCTGATCACTTTTTAAGGTACATTGACAATGTAAAAATTGCAAAAAAGACAACACACACTGGTAACTGTACACAATAGACAGGCAGTCACTGGTCACTATACAGAGAATTTTTATGAAGGAAATGTACACTATATAGAACAAACAATACACTAAAAAGTGGTCAACATAAACAGGTGGTCACTTTTCCAGGTTTTACTGTATTACGAGCGCAATGCATACATCATTCATATTGCATGTATATTTCATAATATTTTGTTCATTTGGTATTGTGAATAATGTACAGTTTATACAGTAAGGGTACTCAGAAAGGCGTTGAATTGTGCTCGATTTGGGTAAAATTCAAAGAATGCCAAGGTCCATTCGAGCGAAGTGAACCTTGGCAATTCGTTATACCAATGAATATTCAGGATTTGGTCGCATATTTGACTTAATAGCTGAATTGTACCCAAATCGAGCACAATTCAACGCCTCTCATGAGTACCCTTAGTGTGTTTTCCACTGTAATTTTGTGATTATTGCAAGTTGTCTTTAAATTACATGATTACAATTAAGATTTTGAAAAACTAACTTTTCGATACCGGTATTCTGATTTTTGTGTAAATACACAAATGGTTTTGACGTATATAAATAAATGATGCCCTTTTTTACAACTAAATCGTACTAGATAATCTCTTCCACAATTATACCATGCACTTACGTCGTAAACGAAGTTCAATAAACCAATGGTGTTTATAAGCTGTCTACATGAAGTTAATCCTATTGGAATTTGAACGCGTTGGGCTTTTACAATATGACATCATTTATATCCCAGGGTATGTCAGGGTGAGGATAAATTACGTCAGTTCCTGTGGATTTTGACGTCACCACTCACGCCCGGGGCAGGCATTGCCTGCTACATGTACTTAAATGCAGCACTGTCGGCATTACACGTTTGTTCTCAAATTTCATTAAAGAAAATGTGATCAACGGATAAACAGTCAATTGTGCTAATTACGTTGGCGATAATTAAAATCTAGATCGTTAGCAAATATCATTACGTGGAATAGCTTCCTTGGCAACGCAATTAACGTGCGAATTCATGCCGTAAACACGTGACAAATAATTGGTCGGAATATTAACAAGAATCAAAGCTGCTCCATTAGGGTTCCCCCAGAAATTTCATTTTCAACTTCCCTAACTTTTCAGGTTTTAAAAAAAGTTTCCCTGACCAATGAGAAGTTTTCGAAATTGAGGAAAATTTACACCGCTAGAAATCTGCGGTGAATTTCATAATCACAAGAAGTTTCATAGAAGACGTACGGTCGTGGCCGAATTATAGAAGAACTGTCCCGGCATTCGCCTAAAACTAACTTTGGGAAACCACGAAAACCAAAGTAAGGACAGTCGACCGAGTTGGGATGCGAACCCGCAGTCTCCCGAATGCGAGGCTAAGGGTAAGAACACAACAAAACTTCTAGGAAAGAATGTTACGTACTTTTTTTTACCACTAGCGCCAACCAGCGGTCAAACAATTGGTAATTTAAATGCATTACCAATATTTGCCCACTGGTTGGCGCTGGTGGTAAAAAAAGTACCATTCTTTCCTGGAAGTTTTGTTGTGTTCTTACCCATAGACACTAAACACTCAGCTAACTCGCTCGGTACGTGATCAATAATAACTTGAAAAATTGATATTGGAAAATATTTTTTTTTAAATTCACTAACGACATTTTTTTTAAAAAAAAAATAACATGAAATTTTGTATTAGGAAAAATGTTGAAAATTTGCAATTTTGTCCTCGGAAAATGCGGAAAATTTGTTCTCAAATAGTGTCTCAGCCTCGCATCCGGTTCGCATCCCAACTCGGTCGACTGTCCTTACTTTGGTTTTCGTGGTTTCCCAAAGTTTGTTTTAGGCGAATGCCGGGACAGTTCCTAAATTTTGTATTCGGAAAAATGTTAAAAATTTTAATTTTGTCTTCGGAAAATGTGGAAAATTTGTTCTCGGAAAACCTAGAGAATTTTGAAAATGTTTACACGGAAAACGTGGACAATTTTGCTAATTTGTGCACAGAAAACGTGGAAAATTTTGCAAATCAATACTCAGAAAACGTGGAAAATTGTGTAAATTTGTACATGGAAAATTTTGCAAATCTTTACTTCGAAAATGTGGAACATTTTTGCAAATTTCTACTCGGAAAATGGGCCCTGAGCTAACCTAGCTTGTAGAAGTATTAAATTTGGATCGCCATGGCTGCGTTGAATTTCCCTGACTTTTTCAAAATAAACCATTCTTCCCTGACTTTTCCTGGTCGTTTTTAAGTTCTCTGACTTTTCCAGATTTTCCGGGTCTGGGGGAATCCTGTCCATCAGGAAACACCTGTTTCCATTTTAGTTTCCTGTCGTTTACTAAACGATTTAACGGATCATCCATAAATTAGTAATACTCGTGTTTAAGTGCAACCATATAGGATATTGACATAAATTCGCTACAATTTCAGCGTAAAACTGCGTGTGCAAGTACATGTAGGAATTAACAATGAGCCATATAGCTGTCTCATTATTGGATTGCTGTTACATCAGTAAAGGAAAAACTAATTGCTGGCCATTTATACTACTGTAGCAGGATTTTATTATTGCCATTGTAGAAAACCATTTCCGAATCACATTAAAGAAGACCCGTATAACTTTATTTCTGCTAATAGGAAGATAATTGCGTTTTTCCCCTAAATAGGCCTAGGTCGGTGCATGAATCACAGAGGCGTTTACTCCCACGACCACCTCATCAAATTTGTATGATGTAGGTCACCCACACCGAGCATAACCGTTCACCTCTAATAAACCGATCTACCTAGTACATGAACATATAAAAATCGAGCGAACAAGTTGCAACCCTCATCAGATTTACTTTTTATTTGCATAATGACTGGCACGCAAGTCGTGCAACAAAGGTCAAGTTAATTGTTTTTTTCCGCAAACAATTATTTTTTGAACTAATTTTTTTTATTACAGCAGTTATACGATGTTCTTTTGTCGTGATATATGAAAATGCGAGGTGAAACGCGCAGATATCTGTACTTCCGGCGGCACCAGTGCGTGTAAGTAAACAGTCCGAGACCCCCTGAAATTCATTTTTAAAATACACGTATGTATGCCCAAGCTGTAAAATACGCGGATAAATGTGAAATGAAAATTTATAGAATAGTAATTTTATTATGCATTTCTTGGTAACTTTATATTTTTCCATTACATCCCCAAATTCTGTATAAAAACGAATGCTTAACGGCCCCGTCCTTCTACTTAACGTTTAGAATAGGTTCTTCCCCAGGTATGTACAATTGTACAGTGATGTACACTGATGTCCAAAATGTAAGAGATTTGGAGAAAAAATAAAAATGATAAGACTCTGTGCAAATTATTGCTTTTTCAATCAATACAGCAGAGCAGACCCTAAGTGTTTAAGGCCATTTTTTTCAAAATAAACTAGAGCAGAGGTGTTGTAGACATAGCATAACATTGATATGGCACAGAGAGGACAATATGACCCATTTTTGAGGGGTAGAATTATTTGAAGACTTGAATCTGGGAAATCACAAACTGAGGCATCCAGAGACATGAATGTGCCACCAAGTGTCATCTCCAGGCATTGAAGAAGGCTTCAGGAGAGTGTAGGAGATGCACGACAACCAGCACAAGGTCGCCCAAGAGTCACAACTCCTCAGCAGGACCATTATCTTACCATAACGGCACATCGCTAAAGGACAATGTCTACCAGGCAACTCTCTGCAGAGCTTACAGCTGCTTCAGAACAAAAATTTCTAGGCAAACTGTTTACTGGACGCTTAGGGCAGCTGCTCTTTATGCTAGGCGACCAGTATAGTTTGTGTCCTGCTCTCCCCTGAGCACATGAGGGCCCGTCTGACATGGAGTTGGAAATATCAACTTTGGACTCCTGATCAGTGGTGCATTGTGCTCTTCATTGATGAGTCCAGATTCAGTTTGCAGACCTATTCTCGATGGCCCACCATCTGGAGAGAACTGGGAACCCCCTACATACTTAATAACATCGTGAAAAAGAACCAGTTTGGTGATGGCGGAGTGCTGGTCTTGGCAGGCATCATGTTCAATGGAGGCAACTTGCATCCCGTCGTTTTTTTAAACTTTTTTGTAGTGGCCAGTAAGATCCCCATAGTGACTAGTCTATAGAGTATGCATGGGATGCTGCCTGCAAAGCTCATAAACAACTTGATAGGGAGCATCAGAGGGATCATTTTTTGTGGTGCTGAGCTTGTCATATACGATACTGCATTACCATACCAAGTTTCTTGACATTTCGGAAACCCATTTCAGTATTGTCGCCGGGTTAATGGGGGAGGGTTGGGCATATGAGTGGCGATATTGCGCTGCCTATTACAAAACCGACAAGACGATTGATGTGAAATGATATCTACTGCCATAGTCTCATGATGATGATGACATTGTATAAGAAATCTGCAAAATTAGTTTTCCCACAAGGAGGACACGCACTTCATTCTCCTTATAGCTGTCATTTATAAAATGCATTTATGTTTACAAAAATAATAATCAAAACAGCGAGTGAATGCTAAGTGAAAACCGCGAGTGAAAACAATACATGTATAAATAATAAAGTTTATGGAACAAGAGCTGTATAACCGTAAATGGGAACAAATTATTCTCTGTAGCTATAGAGGAAATCATTCTCCGCATCCTAGACACATTCACGCACATTAATTGACACTTAATCCAACGGCAATATCCGAAATGAGCACAACTTTATGGTGCTGCGTCATGTTTGCGTCGGATGTGCTCGGGTACGTTTCAAAAAGTGTTTATTATAACATCTTCAGAATCGTTTAGGAAAGTGCTTTTGAAACGATTATTAATTTCGGCGGAAACATCATTGAGGATCAAAACCGTACTATTATCCGCAAAACGTCTGATGGTAATCAGACCAATCATGACCAACTCTGTAAAACCTTGGCCTTAATGTCGATGTATATTCACGCGACACCCCGCGTTTTTTCTCATTTTCGATACCAGAAAGCAAAATTGGCAAGCATACAAGTGAGCTACAGTATATAAGCGTCGCTTTTAGCCTTGCAAAGACTGTTATAAATGCCGTGATAAACAGCAAAAACTGAAATACTTTTAGCCAAATTGCTCAACGAATCCACGAGCGCGCAGGGGCCATCTACTTTAATAAATTGCCAAAAATGACCGCATTTGTTATTTTTCCGGGGGGAAAATGCTCGTTAGTTATGCTTTGTCAGACTGGAGCATGAAGGTAGCCACACAAATCACTGCAGGATTTTTGGTCGGACGCAACAATGTTCCCCGTGTCTGATTAAATAAATTACGTGTTACCTGATGAACTACATTTTCCCGTTAATTATTTCCTATACATGTATGCCTACCAGTCTACCACGAAATATGTATCTTCGTAAAGGCTCGGCCACTGCGAATGACAAATTACCCTTAATTTTACTCAGCAGCGTGCCGTGTAAATGCGTCAATGCTACAGTGGGTGGCACCATGCCAACCTGTGGATTTTAGGATAAACGCCATTCTGTAGAAAACGAAGATGGTCGGCCTGGAAACACTAAAAGCAATGAAATTAGAGTGTCATTTTCCAGAAAATAATGTACAGAGGGCGTTAGGAGTTGCTTTCGAAACACTCGCAATTCCCAAAAAATGGCAAGGACATGCTTTCGTATTTTTCAGTACTGACGAGTCTAATGATAGATTAGATAACGTGCCCTAAACTCCATTAAAATTAATAAGCCCCCAACATAGGTTTTTGCAATAATATACAGTAAAACCTGGAAAAGTGACAATCTTTGAATGGTAACCACCTGTTTATGTTCACCACTATTTAATGCATTGTTTTTTCTAGTGTACAATTCCTTTATAAAAATTCTCTGTATAGTGACCAGTGACCACCTGTCTATTGTGTACACTGACCAATGTGTGTTGTCTTTTTTGCAATTTCGACATTGCCAATGTACCTTAAAAAGTGACCAGATAACAGATGAGTCACGTTACATCTTGCTTTAACCCTTGGACATGATGATTCTGCACTTTTTACTACGTGTATTACAGTCTACATGCAAAAGTCCAATGTACATGTTCATTTAATTTAATTCAGGCATACTTTTTATAGTGACCACCTGTGTACAATGACCAACATAGCATACATGTATTTAAAAGGGTATGATGTTAGGATTTGACGTCATTTTCATTCAGCTTCATCAATGGAAGTGCTTATCATTAATAAGCAATGTCGATGTAATGCATTTACTATGTGTGAGAGCGTAAGCTTACTGCTAATATTTACACAAATTATTAAGGAATTGCTTCGGGGAATTATGAGTAGATAAACAGTTTATCAATGACGTCAACGGTTAAAGGTCATGAATTAAAATCAATAAATGTTCGCTCGTTGACGTTTTATTTTACCCAATCATGTCGGTTTCCTTACTAGATAGTATGTTATTGTCAAAAATAAACATAACAATGGCGTAAATTCCTTCGATCCATATCAACAACAACAAATTTAATCTTCAAAAATAAACATTATCGCCATTTATTACATTTTTTATAGCATTCAATATTAGAAAAACTTTGTTGCAACCAGAAATACATGTAGGTTCAAACGAAACTGGGTTCACTTAAACGAAAACATTTCTTGTATAACAGTAGAACTTGCAATTTGCTATACAATGACTGCTTTATACACGTACAATGAACTACTATATCGCATTACTTGTTATGACAATTTTAGTCAACTTTAGGAATTAGAATGTATAAACATCTCTATGTCCATGTTAGCAGAAAATATACAGGGGTAAATGGTGTATACAGGGTGATCACGATAATGTCGTTTAAGCTAAAAATAATCAAATACATGTACATGTACATGAATAACAAGCCAGACGCCACATTCTTATCATGTTCTTCTTTCCAAAACCTAACCTTGGCTTTACCGGCATGCACAATGAGTAGGAAAAACGTTCATTTCCCGCTTTTCCGTACAAAAGGTTGAATGAAAACAGCGTGAAAATAAAAATATGGTGGAGGGTGACCCATTTCCCCTTATTTTCCCCTAGTTTTACCTTTTACCCTCTTCTAAATTGCAACGGGTAGGCTTATTTTCCTCGGTGCATGGGTGCTGCTCACCTGCATAATGGTACCGGTATAGGTTATTGTCTGCTCACCCCCTTCCCAACATATCCCTGGGCTATTTTTTTTATTCATATTTGACCTGAACTAGCCAAACTTGTTGTAGGGAATGCTTTCAAGTGGGAGGAACTGCTATGCCTACCTTTAACCTTGACAATCCTACGAGGGTTCACTAACAGTAAGTTAGGTGTTGTTAGTGAACGTTATTTGGGATATTCGGTACATGTACATGTATTCAGACCTGCTGAGCTTTCGTTATTCGTTACAGTATACATTGTTCTGAACATAATTCTAACACAATTCTGAAACTGTTATTGAATTTAGCAACTTAATAAAATTAATAAATCTCGAACAGAAAGTATCAATAGAAGTATGTCAAGATCATTGAATCGAGTTGTTTTAACATACATGTACCTATGTACAAGGGATGTATACGCACGTTTTGGCATCAAATCATCGAATCTCTTCAATGAGAAACATTTTAATTTTAGTAGGTCGCGACTTAATAATAATCAAGTCGAGATTTGAAAAAACTCTTACTCGTTCGAGCAAGGAATTACATATGCTGCTTCAACTCATAAAGATGTATAAGAATTTTGAAACTATAAACTTATACGGTATGTTTGGAAGAGTCAAATTTATATTGGAAGCATGAAGTAAGTATGAGTTTCAACCATTCCGGAATAAGACCTACGTGTAGCTTTTAAATACAATACATGTACAGTAGAACCTCTCTTATATGAACTAATTGGGACCAGAGGTGGTTCATATAATCAAAAGTTCATTTATCGAAAAAT
>JAQGBX010006210.1:0-12754 GCA_034698745.1 Megaphyllum sjaelandicum
TGTCACGTGCAGGTGACGCACAGGGGATCGAAACGAACGTGCGTGTGACGTTTTCGCGTTGCCACGTGGTCGCTACATACATTATACTCTACTTATGCTAGATTACCAATACTATCAAACTCTGCTCAGAAACTTGGATTACTTCTATTCTGTGCCAATGTTATTTTTACCAAAGTTATAATCTTGTTTTACTTTGCTTTAATTCGGTTTCTGGGACTTATAATCATTTTCACCAGAAACCTCAATATTATACTGTCAACCACTATTGTATCTGATACTCCAAGAACTACGAAAGCTGTCGTGTACAGTGCAATAAAATTATTCTATCCGCATACCTGCAATCTTATTTTCACCTATCCTGGGACTACGGCTTCGCCTCCATCTGGATGAGCTGAAAAGAATAAGTATCAGAACAGTATTAATACCTTTCCTACACGAGAATGCTGATTTCATCAGTATTGGAAAAGTGTCTTTATTAGGCACCTCTCAGAATGCCTGAATCAATTTAAAATAATGAACATGTCGTACTTATAGACTGGAATACATGTAGTAAAAAACCTCAAAACTAAAAAAGTACAGAATCGTCATGTCTATGTTCATTACATACAGTTTATTTATTGCCTTATCACATTTTTTTTTTAAGAAAAACTTAGTTTTCCTTGTTTTAAATGCTTTTTGCTTATGATCATGTTTTCAGTGATTTTTTCGATCTGAATAACGTATGATCCATAATTTCTGGGCAATTTGACTGGTGCACAGTTTTCCAAAACATCCAGTTCTGAATTCATCTCAGTTTCCATCGCTTCTTCACAATTATCACTTTCCCCATCAGTAATTATAAAAGGTTTCATCTTCCTTTGTAATTCCATGAATATCTCTTTTTGAAGCTCTTCAGGAGTAGCAATGCTGTGAATTGAATGTCACTATATCTACATGTTAAGATTGGTTCACACTAGGTGTCAACCTTAACTTTCAACTTTTTAACGCGAAGGAAACCATATTGAGCAAATTCATGAACCTTGGTTGAATAGGCCTGAACGTATACACACTCCAAGCAAAGTGGAAGCGGCCTTATATTGAAAAAACTTAGTAAACGACAGGATATCACTAACTCGTTATATCGTGAAAAGTTGAGGTTGATGCATAGTGTGAACTGGGCTTAAGGTAGATTCATTTTTTATCTGGTCACTTTTTAACGTACATTGACAAAAAAACAGCACAAAGTGGTCACTATATACAGAGAATTTTTTTGCAGGAAATGTGTACACTAAAAAGTGGTCAACATAAACAGGTGATCACCATTCAAAGGTGGTCACTTTTCTAGGTTTTACTGAAGTTATGTACTTATACGTTTCAAAATGTCGAAGACGTGGATGCTGGACGTATCACACAAAATTCCAAAGATGATCGAGTGTGGTTGGCTTCTCGAAAATTTTGCCAGGATCCATGAAAATAATTTTCATGAACATAAACGACTGATGGGTGAATTATCATTATTGGCTAAACCGACAGTGTTGACTCGATCATGTGTCTCCTATTTTTACCATACAAAATGTATGGACCTCGTAAGATTTTTCAACTTTGCTCTTATGTGAATCTTACTTTTTCACTTGCAGAAAGAGCCCACTTTGATGAGAGCCGTGACTTATGAGCCAGGCGGACCAGAAAACCTGAAAGTGGGTAGTGTGGTAAAACCCTCTCTGCGTCCACACGACGTTTTAATAAAAGTGTATGCCTCAGCCATAAACAGAGCTGACACCTTGCAGGTAATTTACATTTTGTCACTTTAGAAAAATAAAATACTTCAAAGCGTAAGTTGTTTATTTTGTCAAAGCACAGTGCTTCATTCCTGTCACTGAAGCATGTAGGCCCTACAAATAATCCGCTTCATATTTTTCTTTATAGAGAAAAGGAAATTATCCACCACCACCTGGCGAAAGTGAAATTCTCGGTCTGGAAGCTGTGGGGATTATTGAGAAATGCAGCCCCGAAAGCACAAAGTTTAAAGAGGGGGATCGTGTTATGGCCCTTTTGGGAGGAGGAGGTGAGTGCAATTTAAAAGTACATGTATTCCAAACAAATATTTTAGTTTGAGGAATTTATTCGAACCTGTCATCAACTAATTTTCTGAATCCTCAAAGGATTCACTTTCATTACAAATATTTGCCTACATAGAATTTTTTCTTTTTTGCCCTACAATTGAATTATTTTTAATGCCATGCAGAACTGTGGTTTTATAAAAGCATTGTTATAACAAGTTAAACTGATTTAGAAATAACTTAACTGTTTTTGACTTTCCGTCTTAATAAGTATTTTTTTTTGTATTTAGGTTATGCAGAGTACGTCAACGTGCATGAAGACCTAGTCCTTCCTGTTCCAAAGGGAATGTCCTTAACAGATGCAGCTGCCATTCCCGAAACGTGGTTAACAGCCTACCAACTGTTGCATTTGGTCGGTGAGTAATTTTTCCTACGTTGATGACATTTTGGTTGAAACGTTTTCATATCACCGCCTGTCTATTCATAAAATTCAACTCGTTGATTCACTTTGCTTTCTTTAAGGCAATGTACGTGCTAATGACAAAGTTCTTGTTCATGCTGCCGGTAGCGGCGTTGGACTGGCAGCCGTCCAATTAGCAAAGTTGGCAATGGCCGATGTTTACGTGACGGCAGGCGCTCAGTCGAAATTAGATGCAGCGCTTTCACTAGGAGCAACCAAAGGCTTTAACTACAAAGATGGGCCGTTTGCGGAAGGAGTTCGTGCTGCAACTCAAGGTTTGCCATATGCATGGTTGCATTTGATTTTATGAGATTTTTTTCTGGGTTTATCACTGACAGATCAACGCACTCGATCAACGATCGAGTTTATTGAATGGGAGTCGAAAAATATTTTCCTCTTAGAGAGCGAGAGGAATGATCGCTCATTAGTAGAACTTGTAAAAGTAGGAAACGTACGAGAGTTGTGATAATTTGGTTAGAGCCTCAGAAACACGCAAATATTTTTCGTGTTTCCGTGTTTTATTTATTTATAAAAATGTACAAGAAATAAATTGCTCGAACTAACAGCCAGTTTAAGTACTCAGAGCTGCAAAAGAAGCCTCTCTTTTCAGGCTTGCTTAATCACTTTACTTATAGTCCACATTAATCGGTTTTTTGTTTTTTTTTAGGGGGGGGGGTTTAGAAGAGCTTTTTGTATTCTCAAAAAAAAATTGATAAACACCTTTTGTTGTTTTCGTTTCTTCGTTATTATGGAAGAAAATGGTGGTATTTCAATATATTATTCCTTTTATGTATTAATTTTTTTTGGAGGGATTTTGAATAAAAGTAATACGACCGTGCCTCTAATCCAGACCATCGTTCTCTGCTTATCCAGACATTGCTCGTAGGTTATATCTAATACTCAATATATTTTTTGTCATCACTAGGTCACGGAGTCGATCTAATCTTGGATTGCGTCGCAGGATCTTTCTGGGAGCAGAATGCAGCTGCTATAGCCCAGGATGGACGTTGGGTCTTATACGGGACATTAGGGACAGGAGTGGTCAATGGGAACTTCTTCGGCTCAATCCTCCTCAAGCGAGTTCGTCTGCAGGGCACTACTCTGCGCACCCGCCCCCTACAGGTGGGTCATGCTTATCTATGAGTCCTTGGCCTGTTTTTCACGGCTGTCGAGCGAATTGATTAATGAATTTCATACATCGATTTACTAGTACAAAGCCAACCTGGTGAGCGAGTTTTCGGCCAACGTCATCCCACATTTTGAGAGTGGAAAGCTGAAGCCAGTTATCGATTGCAAATTCCCCTTGGGAAAAATAGTCGACTCGCATCGCCACATGGAAGCCGACAAGAACATAGGCAAAATAGTGCTGCTGATTAGGCCGGACATTGACGAAGTGGATGAGCCACAGGAGCCCTGAATTGATGCGTGGTTGCGGTCGTATATTGACGATACTGGTAACATTGGACGGATAACAAAGCTTTATACAAGCATTATTAATCTGTAATTAAACGAAATAATGCAAAAATGCTTGTGGGTTGCAAGCCTAAGACTATATTTTGAACTAATATTATTAAAATTTTTCACCGGAATAAACTTTATTAACTCCTATTTTGTTTTGGCTACATTCGCGCTTCATTGCCAATCTTCAAGCAAATACCTACAATTTTTAAACTTTTGCAATATGCTTTTGAAAGTTTAATTTGCAAAATGGCATTTTTCAGTAGTAAATATAGAAATGATTTAAATTGGAATGCAAGACGAAACTATGTTAAGAGCTATCTCCATATTTAGTTGTTTTCCATTACAATTCAAACAATAAAAATTATTGTACTTTTTGAAAGATAGCTTTAGGCATAAAACCTACTGTTTTAAATAGTATTTTTTTCAGTATAACGAAAAAGAACAATTAAAATTTCCTGCAGGTTAATATTAAATTAATAAAAGTTTCATTTTTATCTGTTGCTTACATTGATAATAGATGCAAAATTAAAAATGGTTAAATTTATAATCAAAATTTTCTATAATCCAAAAAATTGATACGTTTTTTTTTAATTCTACGGCTGAAACTATCTTGGAGAAATTTCCATGTAAATGAAACTTGGTCTCCCTCATAAGCACCAACTGAAAGATTAACGATTTAATCTTTTATTGTAGGTAAAATTGAAATCTGTTCGAAAAATGTTGACTATTGCAGGTATTTGCTTGCAATTTATTTACTGCAATTATTATTTTTTAAACATTTACCACACGAATCACAGGCAAGCATCGGTGCATACTTAAATCTATATTTTAAGTTGCGCAAGAAGGAGCTAAATGTATACAAATGAAAGCTTAACTAGAGCACTTGTAGAACTAGAATTGTGACTACATTTTAATACAAAGGTGGTCATGTTTGATAAGGGAGATTGCAGATGGAATTGGACATTAATTCACAAGATGAAAAGCAGATGCTTTGTTAAGGCTGACACTTCATCCATTCACCGTGATATCCAGTCATCATCCACCTTCTAAAAGGATGTTTTGGGTGCTAAACTATGTGCAATGCTGGGAATCCATAGGCGATTTTGGAAATTCTAGGTTTTTCAAGTCCAAATAAACATTTTGAAGATCCAGTAATTAAAGTAATTTTTATTTTGCACCCTTTTCAGGTTTGGAGAAGCCATGGCATAATTTGGGACATTTGGCAAGCATTACTTGAGGTTGTTGGGTTTTTGTTAGGTTTGCTGTATGATTAGATTGTAAATTAATCGCGTTGTAATGCAAATCATGAAAAGTATTTGATTTTTTATAGTAACTTTGCTTGTAATCTAGAAAAAAAGATAAGATCAATTATTTCACCCAAATAATTGCATATGCCCCCTTCATTTACAATTAAGTGAATACAGTAGGGCAGTGTACTGAGTATAGCTTTATGGTGGTTTTGTACAGCCATCGATAAGCATCATATCATGAATTATGGGAATATTGGCCAAATTTGTGGAAAATTTTGTTGTGAAAGTCTCTTCTGATTGCGGGATGTTGATTATGTGGTACGTCGTAAAATTGATTCTACACCGCGGTAATCTTGTGCTAGCAACAATCAAGCATTTTCAGTCATGACTTAAATATGTTGTTCCTTGATGCGGTTTATTTTCTAGTAGAAGGTGTTCTACTCGCGTCTTGTTTGTCTCTCAAGACCTGGAGAAACTGCTGTTCATCCCTCGGCTTATCTGGCTGCTTTTCGAAGACTTTGATAAATCTGTAATTCAGCAATGGGGTAAAAAAATGACGAACTTACGGTGGAATATTTAAAGCATATCTGAAGAAACTAAGGTAATTCTGACCTGAAACATTGAAGATATTTTTCTCCAAGTCACTGTCAGAAGGGACTCTATGCGTTGGGTTCTCTATCCAGCAGCTCTGGCACAAGCGCTTCAGTTTCCTGCAGAGGCCTCTTCGATGGTGGCGCCTAAAAATAACGTATACGAACGGATCCAGCGTGAAGTTGAGGGCGATGCACACGTCGGCCAAGCGGAATATCTCGCTGTCCTTCTCGGGATTTAGGGAAACGCACACGATGACCACCAGCTGAGGCGAAATGAGAAAATTGCAACTTAAAACTGATTTCATTTCGTGCAATGGTAATGTGGATAACTAGTTTTGAAATTACGTGTTTGTTTTACCTGTTTATGTTTGGCTTACCATTTGGGGAAACCAGCAAACGACGAAGAAGATGGAGAGGATGGCCATGAGCCTTGCAAAGGCGATTTCCTCCTGAGTTGCATAATCCTGGTAGACGTCTCTGTCGCTGCTCACTGACTTCTTCTTCTTGCGCTTCGTGGTCGAGCGGCGGATTCGCACCAAATGGCGACTGTTGGACGGCTTTTGGATGCCGCACAGAACTCCCACCACTGCGAAATTGCAGCAGACAATGCAGATACACATCAAGAGACCTGCCATAATCGAATCAGAAATGTAAGAAATGGCCCATGGTTCTCAGTGCGAATTAATGTTGACTATTTTTATAGATTGCAATTTCTTATTACAATCTTCGTTAATTAAAAAAAAAAATGGCATCATGTTTAAAGCAACAATTGAACGCAGTACGTACTGTCATGAAAAACGGTGATTTTATGCTGCAAAAGTTTACCAATACCTGTACAATATCATATCCGGCAAGCATGGGCACGATGGCCGTTGCTGTCTCGGCCTGTCTGTCCTAGACCGGAGCCAATGAGACTCCGGCCGGCCACAGTTTCTCGCATTGACCGCAAAATTCGTTATATCAGACAAATTGATATTTCGTTTTTCGCCTAACAAAATTACCTTGCACAAACAGAATTTGTTATTCCGAAGCAGTTTTAACGTAGCATTTATTAGAGAACTTTGCAACAGGCTTTTTAGCATTTCTTACCAAAAACTACCACCACGTAAGCATAGACGATGTCTTTCGCAGAAGTTGCATTCCGGTAGCGCATGCACTTCTGGCCCTCTTCGTCGAAATATAAACCAAAACCGACGAAAGGAAGGCAGACGATGATCGTCGCAATGGACCACAGACCGAATATCGAGCCTTTGATCCATGTAAAGGTGATGTGCTAAAACGAGAAGACAGAAAATATGTTCAAGCCTTAGGCTGCGTTCACGTTGAACTTGTTTTCCAGTCGCTTAACTCTGGAAAACCAACTACAAGGTTGCGCCTCCTGCCTGCAGTAGTGCCAATTTAACAGTGGTTTTCCAGTGGCAAACGACTGGAAAACGTGTATACCCTGCTCCCACCCTTATGGCATACTGTGCTTATGGACCTGTCAAAATCGGCAAACAACAACGCTCATTGTAACCTTGAACCTTCAGCCACCAGTATTATACAGTATAAGTGTATGGTTCGTTTTATTATTTTTGGGCAATTTGCTGCATTTGTGGGAGTATTTTTGACGATAATGCTCGCAGCAGGCGATTTTCTGCAACAATGGCCCGGTGTTTAGTTTTGTTTACTGAATTGTATACGTTTTTCTTCAAATCAGATAAGAAAAACTTCGACGTTTTTGAAGCCCTTAAAAATATTTCAATCAAGGTTTCAGCACGGTAAATGTCTATGGGGGTCACATCGCGCTAACGTCACATTTGTCAATAGATGGCATAGGAAATCGTGTTCTTAATAACCGCCTGGCGTCATCTGGTGTCAATAGGTATGGTTCAGGGTATGGTTGTATTCAAAGCAAAAAGATGCTGGAAGAATCTGCGCATAGTAATAGTAATAAAATTGTTTGACCATGAATTACTGTATGACTGTTGCTATACTCTGAAAAACATTAATACGAAAGCTTCTATGAGCGTCTTCCATTTTTTGGCCATAATTCAGCTTTCTTGTGAAGCGTGCTGCGGTCGTAAAAACATGTGGGTCGGGTCTGACCTCTTTATCCGATTAGAAATTCAATTTTTTTTTTTTTTTTGCAATTTCATTGAAAAATGTAGCCAAGACATCGTTGCATTTGAGATTTCCAACTTCAAATACCAACCTCAAAAACTGCCTTTGTTGCAAATATATTTTATTCAAATAGGATAGGCTGGACGTTATTTTTTTATGAAATGTGATCTAAATATTTTCAATAAAAAGTACGTCAGAGCTAGGGTATGCTCCATTCACTAAGAATTTTTTTTTTTTATTTTTTTTTAATAGTTTTTAGCAAAAAAGAACTGCCTTTCGACAGCTTTTAATATTTTTCCTTATGAATGCAGATAAAGCTGATGGTAATAACTATAACATTTGGGGAATATTTTACATTATCAAATTTCTAGCCGATTAATTTTAAATTATTCTTTTAAAAAAAAATATTTCCTTTAATGATCGATTCTTAAAATTGAGCCAGGTAAAAGGGAATTTGGTGTGAAAATTTTGAAAATGTGAAATTCCCAATTCTTAATTACAGTAAAAAAACATTTGTGTCGAAAATTTCGAATTTTATGCGCAGAACTAGCAAAATATTTTTTTTAATCTGCTTAGAAACGTTAATTATTTCTATGGCCTTTATTACATGTAATCACAAATAGTAAAACAGCGTAAGTTCCTCATCATTAACAGTGCTAGGTTAACTGCAACTTCCAACAGTAACTACATTGTTGAAACCATTTTCTTACAAATTCAATGCTGGCAAACTGGGTAAAATTTCCAAAACTTGATATGATAGAGCCATTGCTGTTTATTTAGCTGATTGGCTGAATCAAGTCGTCAGCAGCTTCTGCTAAAGCACCAGGTTGCGATTATATTTTCAAAAAGATGAGCTTTTTGCCAGTTGGCCAAAATATTTAAACTGGGAGTACATGGAACCAGATGGCATTTCATCAAATATATCGTCGATCTCTTGTTTTTCCAGACGTGAGATTGAAGACAAATTTGTTGAAATGCCATCTGGTTCCATGTTCACCCAGTTTAAATATTTTGTCCAACTGACAGGCAATATCAAGAGATATATAGTATTGTTTAAATTCATTGCAACTGTTTAAACTATCTGTTTGAAGTAATTAGACCAGAAAGTATTTGAGCAAGTGGTATCGATAAATACATGTAATTTGTTTTTCCTGTTAGTTTTTAAATACTCATAAATGTCAATTGACCTGTCGATTGACCTGTCAATTGACCTCAATTGACAGGTGGTCTCATTTGTTTTTCGCAACATTTTGCCAGTATTTATGCAGGCGATCCCCAACTTCGAAGTTATCCAAAGCACAGTTTTGGCCCTGATCGACCAGTTTTTTTGAATCTCGATAAATCAGCAATTCGACTTTGCTCCATTTTGAACCCAAAATCAAGATGTCCGCCCAACTATTGACCACTTTCTTGTTGTTTTCAGCGTGCGTCCATTATGCCGCTTCGGTAATTATGACAACCATTTCTTTTTTCACTCAAAGATAGACATGCACTTGTCAGTTTGCAGGGTTTGTAAGTTATGTGCATTAAACTTAGCGTTCTGTAGAATTTTGAGAACAAAGTGCAGGTATAGGCAATGACAAACATTTGTTTTGGAGTATGTATAATTGTTGGAAATTGTTGGTCGTATTTTCAAAAATTGGAAAACCTTTGCTGAATAATGCCTATTTTTTTGGTATTATCATGATATTATTTTTTCCATTCGAAGTACAGCATTGATGTATCGGGTTTAAAATTCAAACTTTGATCACGTACTCTATGTGTAAGTTATGGGCCCTAAAGTTATCTTTTTAGACAACATACTGTAGAACAGTTAGCAGGGGTCGCTCATAAATTTACAGTAGAAATCAGGAAAAATCACTGGGAACAAAATTAGATTTGAAAATCATTGAAATTCCAAAATTAATGAAGACGTATATAACATAATATCATTGTAATGTGATTCGTTTATCAAAATGTTATGTCAGATTTGGTTTTTATTTTGAAAAACGAATTCAGGGTGATTAATTTGCTAGTTTTGTCGTACTTATGTCTAAAAATTGTAAATTGAGGATGAATGCATATACTGTATAACGGCATCGCCATTTTTTTGAATTAACATTTCATATTTTTTGCAATAATCGAGAGAATGTTCACCATTTGTTATTGCACTCAAAGTAAGACTAAGTGCAGGGTCGTAGCAACGAGGGGCCCAGAGGGTGAGTGCACCAGGGCGCCGCGCCGAGGGTAAGGGGGGACGCCAAAAAATAATACATGTAAATATATTTAGTTCGTCGTGTAACTTTAATTTTTTTTGTAACATTTAGATCACATCAATGCTTTATGAAGACGTTTTTAGGCTAATTTTACAAAATTTTCGCCGTTTTCCGAGGCTGATTTTGCAAAATTTTCCATATTTTTCTGCTATCTTTTAAAAATCATATCAATTGCAAAATTTTGGGGAAAATGTATCAAATTTTCAAAATTGAACGTACCTTTGCTGTATAATGGCTGTTTTTTGTTATTTTCGTTATACGCGTGTCGTTTTGTTATTACCTGTTGCATTCGTAGTATTTTTGTTTCGGGTTACTAAAGTAACCAGAATTAATACAATATTGGAATAATATAGTTACTATTGTTTCTTTATATTCGATTTAATAAATCAAGAAAAGGCGTAACGATATCCAATGTTTTGTTCTCCAACGTTTATTCGCCTAGAAAAATTGTTTTCCAACAATTATTCTCCAAAACAAATGTTTGTCATTGCGTATACCTATGCAGTATAGCATCAACTTTCCAAAACATTAGGATGTGTTTCGTTTGTCAAAACATTTGGTCAAGATTGCTTTTAGCTTAAAAAAGGCAATGCACGTATAGGAGAAGCAATTTGGTAATTTTGTAGGTTTAATTGTCTAAACATGCAATTAACAATTCAAGATGAATAACGTCGCCGCCATTATTGCAAATAAACATTTCATATATTTATTTTTTAATAATCAAGGGAATGTTCTAGCATTTTTCTTTGGAGAAAAGCGGCTTAAACGTTTCTTAGATTTATTGGGTAAAATTAAGTTATTTACATTTAATTGTTTATTTAACGGGATGCATTTTAGTCTTAATTTTTAATTATTTAGATACCTGAATATGTTCTGTTAAGGGTATTGATTTCCTCTAATTTTCGTTGTAGTATATCCGTTATGCTCAAACATCTACCAACCCGATAGGGACATGTATATCGTGGTATTGTAGAGGTCATGGAGACAAGGATTGGTCATGTGAGAGATCTTCGACTAAAGAAGATGGGTATAATATTAAAATAAAATACTAAAAATATAACAGGTTCCCTGCGGAAATTCGTCGAGCTAATTCAATCCTCCATCCCAGCCCATTCCAATAATATCTTCTCCACATACATGTATAATGACTCTCAAATAAACGAACTCCAACAAATAGTCAAGCTTAAACTCTTATCCGAATACCATCAATATATACTCTCCTAAGAATCCTTAATTCCATCAGGCACCCCCACTATGCTAGATTAGTACTGGACAGCAACGTGAGACAATCATATCTGGATTCCCCAGCCCCTTTCATCCTCAAAAGATTTCTTATGCAATTGCGAATAGATCCTTATCACTTTTACATCCCTCCTAATTTTATCAAAATTAATGCACATAGTATCTGTCCCCTATGCAACAAAGATAACCTATCTTGGACCCACCTCCTCTTCGTATGCACCCATACACACCTCATACAACTCCGTTTAACCAAACCTAAAGACCTGAAACCCATAACAACCGATACTTCCCTACAGCTACACTTGCTCTCCAAATTGGTGGAACCTAACCTTTGGTTTCTCTATCGAATTGTTAAAGCATACCATCACTCGCTACCTAACCCCTAAAAAAACAAAATAAATAAATAAAATAAACACTCGCCTCAAACTAACCGACTCACCATGCCTAAAGGTGTCCGACCCGGGCGACTGATGCTGCCTCACTAAAGGGTGAATTTCCTCTTCCTCGCCCTTTTGGGAGGCTGGCACTGGGGCAATAACAATAACAATAACAATAACCTTATTTGAAAACTTTAACCATTGTACAAACCAACTAACCTGAATAAATTCTATGTCACAATACTAAACACCCCTATATTCCCAGATACTAGAAGGGGCAGAGTCCCCTTAATGCATTTTTCTCTCTCTCTTTGACGTTATTTTTTTTTTCGCGTAAATGACGTCATTTACATTATTCAACGAAGTATTTTGTGAATTGTACTAGGGTTCTAATATTGAATGTTTGTTTTTTTCGCAGCGAAACTGGTAGGGAAGTTTATAAAATGGAGAAAGGATCTGAAAAGAATATGTTTAATATGTACACGCAAGATTCCGATTCTTCCGAATGGAGTAAGTTTAATTTTTCAAAATTGTTTTTAGCTTCTTAGTGTTTTCAAAATATTGTTTGGTATTTCCAAGAATGTCTAAATATTTTCAACTATGGATTATATGAAATTTATTCATACGTTCGTCATCATTTATTTCGTATTTTTTAAAAATGTTGTCCACTTTTTCAGAGTTAAATGTATATGCTTAAGATTTGACGAATATAAAATTTGTGAAAAAATGTACAAATTTGAGGTAACACGTCGCCGTTACATGTCGTTAAAAGTTAATAGTACAATATTTATACATACTGTATTATGCAAACAATCTGATGGGAAACTTGTGTTTCTTCAAATTTTATTTCTAAACTTTAGCTAAGTAAAAGTAGTTTAGTTTAGTTTAGTGTTTATCACCGCGCCGAAGCCTTATGGTGATTTAGAGGGTCTCAGAGAGAGACAGGTGTGATGTCCGCATGCCTGATGTTGTCG
>JAQGBX010006211.1:0-12752 GCA_034698745.1 Megaphyllum sjaelandicum
ACGTAATTCGGCATATCGTATACCGAGTCTAAGAAATGCCATTTGGTACATGTATTGAGAGACTTTAAAATTCTTTCTGCGCAAATCCTCCATCCTCTGTTGAATACCTCGTTGTATCCTTAGTTGCAAACATAAATAAGAGCTAGGACGAGCGCTTGGGGCGCCACTGTCAGAGCTGGCAACTGTAGAAATCATTCTTATTATAAAATTAAGAATAGGAAACGTTAAATTAAAAATGACAATTGAAAAAAAAATTAATCATAATTGATTGAAGCAATGGGCTTTATGCTTTATGGGCTTTATGTATGGAGCTACACCACGTGATCTAGCTTTTCATCGAATCAACAACTAAAAAAGAGCGTGCCTCGGGACTGCCACCGGGTGATTTTCGGCAATGGAATGATTGAAATGTCACGTGATATTGGCATGCTGACGAAATCTGCATTAGGTCCATTTCCAATGATTAACCCAGGGCTGTGAGGATCTTTATAAATTGTTGAAAATTGTGTTTCTTGTTTTTATCGTTATTTTCGTTATTATCAATTCACTCAAATATAATTGTAACTATTAATTTTCCCTATTTAATATTATAATGGTTCGCAGGTTGTATTTTTCACTTTTGCTGGAAAAGCATCTGATGAAACCTTGTTACGTGAGATGTTGTGAAAGTATTACACTAAACTGGTCGTGCTTAGATGCATGTACATAATAGCGGTACTAACGAGATGAGCTGCATGTAGATGTAAACGTAACGCATGTTAATGTAGATTACGCTCCACCAGACGGCGCATGCGCAATAAACATTTGCATTTACATCTACGTGCAGCTACGTACGTCACACCCTCCTTGAGTAGAGCTAAATGTCGTGGACGTCATTTTTAGAGGCAGTGCTTTGGCGATATCTGTGTCAGTAATTAAATTTTGACGCCTCAAGAGAGTAATCCAAAAAAAATTGTGGGATTATATACGAGTAAGTGGTGTCTACGATATTTGTTGGCAGATAACGTTGTGACATCGCATAAGCCAGTTCTAAAAATAAAGAGATGGGGTCTAAGGTGATTGTCATCTCATTTGTTTGTAAACACGATTGTAATCTATATTGAGCGCTTAAATTTTGTCTGAAAATTAAAAATCATGGCGAAACCAAGCTGCGTGGGTTCGTTTCCCCGGTCCATCATGACTGTGGTGTTTTTTCAAATATTTATTACATGATTCTTTACAAATCGATGACCATTCGTTCGACGCTCGTCGCCTTCTTTCTTGCTTTGCCCCACAAAATTTGGCGTGCAAATAACAATCATTGCCTCGACCGTCGTTGGAAAATCCTCATACCCGTGTTTATGTCAATGTCCATGAAGGCCTGTACAGTAGCCTATGCTGCACATGTGCCTGTGCATATTAGCGGTACTCAGGAGATGACGTAGATGTAAAAGTTAGTAAAAGTAACTGTAAATGCAGGTTAAGCTCCGCCTAGCGGCGCATGCACACTCGTGAGTTTTTTCGGCATTTATTAGATTTGTAATCGAATTCATGAATACAGTCAAAGCCGCTTAATTCGATCACGTTGGTTCCAGCGATTTGACCGATATAAGCGGCTGACCGAAAAAGACGATGAATGTCAAAAAACACGTTCAAGATTGACTTTACCAAACTAATTTGTTCTATTTTAAAAACACATATATTTAATTGCGCATGTTTATTTACATAGTTTTAAAATTATATTTATATAAAAAAGTTGTATGTAGTGTTTACATGATTTTGCCTATTTGCTGCAGGCAAAAAATTTAGATTGTAGTTTATATACTGTAGATGCTTGCATAAAAGCTGCTCAAACTTGTTTCGCGCGATTGCGTTATGTAGACATTTGGAAATTTGATCGAATTATGCGATGAGATGGCCGAATTAAGTCAGCATAGGGCTGCACAGGAAAAAATCCGTTCTAACTGTTTTGACCGAATAAAATGGCTGACCGGATTATATAAGCGTGATCGAATTCTGTTAGCAGCGTTACAGAGAAACTGTAACGATAAATGCTAACATACAGTAGAGCAAGACATGCTTAGCTAGTGCGCCTGCGCAGGTAGGCGGAGCTTAATCAACATTCACATTTACGTCATCTCCTGAGTATCGCTATTGTAAACTGAGTTTGTACAGATCACAGATGATTTACAAACATATTATGCATGTACAGTACAATTTATACCCAAACGAGTACATGAAATATGGTATATTTAATCATACGAATAGCCCATATCAGTATGTACATTTCCGCAATTTTATTAAAAGAAATGCATTTGAATCGTTGAATTGCATTTTGAAATTTATTCTAATTACGAAATGCGTTTGCAAATGTAATTTAAAATACATGTATTAACATGCATTTCAAAAGTTATATTTGGAAATACATTTCACAATCGTGACTTTGCATCATTTCAAAGCAATTGCAAGGAAATGTGTATGGACATGACACGTAACATCAGATAAGTCTGGTTTCATTTCCAGGATTATCCATATTCTACGCGAGCATGACCTATTTTCTCCATTGCTGTAATTTCACCACACCCTAAACAGATGCCTCGTAAATGACCTTAACGTTAAGGATCACTTAAAAAATGGTTGATAATAACAGAGTGCGGAGTTTCTGGAAGCAAACTAATCGAAGGGAAGCCCATGCTTGGCATTGGGCCTGCTGCTAGACTCGCTCAATTTAATTTCAAGCCTTTCTTTGATGGGTAGTTCTGTGGCAGCTGACACAATCTGTCCAATAATCTGGAGAAGGAATGCTTTTCGAGGGAAAAAAATTCTTTGTACGCCAACTGCTTCGGGGAACTTCCGTTCTCTTCTCTCTGCTGGCAATGTTGAAACAGTTCTCGAAGACAGTCGTTCTTCCCTGCCAGCTGTAGTTCTTGACGTTGCGGTGATGATGACCCGTTCTGATTGTGGAAGTAAACGTTTCGCGGGTAATGTTCCATGACTGCGTGCATGTACGCCAATTTAGAATTAAGGCTACTCATTTCGCATCCTATACTGAGCCACTCGTTGAACAACCTCTTTGTTCGGATAAAAATATTTCCTCTTCTAAATGTGTGTATTCACTCTTGAGGAGCTTGGACAGGGGCTGGGCGTAATTGCCTCACATTCTTCAGCGTCTTTCACTATTCCGTTATATTCTTTCTTTTCCTCCTCATTCTTCCAAGTTTGGCACGAGTCCACCAGCCATTATTCTTGGATGGGTTTTGCCATTCACTCTCTTGGCTTAAAGGCGATGGATTCATCTACAATTTGCATCAATGAAATATGGGCGTGATATATTGTCAACGTTCAACATGCAACTATGAATTATTGATCCAGTCGGTTCGCTGTTCCACTAGGACATTGAGGCCAGTGCCGTCGTAAATGTGTCTCCGAAATATCTTTCCCTGGATTGTGTCACCCTGGATTAGCTCGTGGCTTTAAATTATTCCGTGGCATATTGACTCAGTCAACACCCTCGTATAAACAACGTTTTTGAAAAGAAGCTGCTGTGAATTACTGAAATGCCATGGGAATGGTATGTTGGTAACTTGGGTAGATCAGATAACTGGTTAAATGCTCCATTACATCTTAATATACATGTAGGTGAGATCTAGTAGTCGCATTTATTCCAGGAATGATGGGGTGAAGAAAATTTAATTTTAAATACAATTATAAATTTAAAAAAAAATGGCATTGTCAACTTCGTTGAGCGACGATTTTGCAATTTTCATACATTTTTTTTCTTTTTTCGGAAAGTTTGACAACGTCATGTGCAACGTCTAATACTTACCTTCAATATTTGCTGTTGATGTTGTTATTGAAATTGAAACAATTCGACATGCAAAATAAGACAGTAATAGACGAATTTTGACTCAGTTCAAAGTATCATATTCAAATTATAAGCACACTCTTCAAGATGATCTCCGTTGTGAAGTAATCTAAGCTAATGGAATTTTTATTTTAAATAATTTCGTACTTTATTATATTTATAGGGAGCCAGTTACAGTATTTTCTATTGCAACGAACGAAGCAAGTGCAGCCTTTGGGACGCTATATAGGGGGCGCCGGTGTGCCTAGTGTGAACTTTGAACTATAGGCATTAAAGGTCATGACATTCTGCCTTGATATTCTAGCTGTCTGCTTGTATAATTAACGGGCAAAGGACGTAAAAGGTAACGTGTTCATGTTCTTTATTTTTATCGATACATACAATAAATATATTCTAAAACCTTGTCAGCAATGATTTACTAATTCTTGAAGTGCTCTGAGCATTGTCTTTCTTCCAAATTGCGCAAGCATATTAATTACCTACGTTGCACGATTGTATAATTTAGCGAAAAACCTGGAGAATAAGCAGTTTTAGGGCTAAATTAAGAAGTTGCATTGTTTCTCAGCTGGCAATCTTCCCGTGCTAATTAAATAATAATAAGTATTGGTTTATGGAAACGTTGACCTACATAAGGGTATGTTAATAAAAGTAAAAGACGAAAGACGCTTATGGCGCGCCTGGCAAATTCGCAGCACATTAATCCGAGCATCCTGGTTTACTCCATGTTTTTATTAGGCTCAAAATGCGCGGATTTGTCATCCATATTTGTGCTCAGATGTCATAAATTAATCGTCTGTATGAATCCGAATAGGGATATGGCGAAGAAATTCCACCCATGAGGGCAATCACCTTCGTGACCTAGCGGCATGTGCGCTTATGTTTTGTGGAAGCCATACAAAGATTTTGCACTGCTTTTATCCTCCTGTTTTCCACAGTGTTGCACCGAGGCGACTGTGGGACTTTCCATTATAGGTCTACGAAAAATACACGTACAGTATGTATAGTCGTCGCCAACGCCACAAATGAAAACTAAGTTTGGAATTGTCTTATCAATGTGGGGTCTGGCTGGCTGAAAAGAAATCGCTGAATGGAATTTTTGGTTTGACGAATTCGATAAAAAACATGGAACTGTAGCCAGTAAGCTATGCTTAAATAAGTTAAATTTCATCATGGTTTGTTAGCATAGCGAAAAAAATAGTATGAAGAAAGGGAGAATAGTCATGAATCTGTCCACGAATTCATACAAACTAATATATCGTCAAAATTGAAACTTAATTATTTAATATCTATCATCTTGATTAATACAAAAAATGCATCATCTTGATCAACACAAAGGTGCATCAGCATGATCACCACAAAGATGCATCGACATCTTGATGAAAGAAATGATTAACCACATTGTTTTCTTAACACAATTATGCATCATCTTGATTCAACACAAAAATGACACATCATGATCAACATAAAGATAAATACTCTTGTTTAAAACAGATGCATCGATATCTTGATCAATCTTGATGCATTATCTTAATAAAAATTAGGATCATCTTGAGTAACAAAACCAAGCATCTTCATTGACAAGAAAATGCATCATTCTTATACTCTTGAAGTAGCCAAACCTACTGAAACATGCGAATCTATTCGTCATATTTTTTGAACATCTTGATTTTAGAAATTCTGTTTTCATTGCAGTTAATGAATTGAAGTAAAATTGGGATGAAGAAGGCGATAATCTCAAGCAAGTTACGTGCGAATTATTAAAAGCCGGATTTCTCTTCGCGTCGTGCATACGATGCAAGTAACTTTTGACTTGTTTATGAACACGTTTTTGGGGCAGGGCATCTGCGTGGCACTTGCGTGAATCATCTGTATTGACGGTTTGGCGCATAGGTCGAAGAAACTACAAATACTAGTTCATAAACATTTTTAATGTTTGCATTCGAAGTCAAACAATGCATGGATTTCCCATGCAAAGTAGAGATCTTGCTAGCGTGGAGAATAAACAGGAAATTGCGGGAATTGTATACATGGACTGAAATATGTCTATTTAAAGAGATTGTACAATTATTATGCGTGTTGCATCGAAAAGTTATGCTATGTCAATGCAGATGCCCGCTTGTTGCTTAATGCATGGTGAAAACTGGTTTTAACGGCTTCCGTAGTTGCTTAAACAATACATCTTGGGATATCAGGTTTTCGGTATGGGGCCAAAAATGAACTGCGCTTTTTCGTACGTCTTTAATGAATAAAATGCGCGAAGTTGTGCGCGCCCGATTCTTAAAACTTCTGCCCCATTAAGCCAATTATGTCAGATGCATAGCGACCATCTTTTATTCTATGGCCATTCCTATTTCATTTTTATACGAGATCAATACTGGAGAAGATATTATTTAGAAACTTCTTTTAAAATTTACAAATTACATAGCTGAATTTCATAACGGAAGTTTAACGGCTGAATTTTATAACTGAAGTTTCATAGCTGAATTTTATAGCTGAAGTTTCACAGATGGATTTCATAACTGAGGTTTGATAGCTGAATTTTATAACTGAAGTTATATGGCTGGATTTCATAACTGGAGTTGCACAGCTGGATTACACAACTGAAGTTTCACAGCTGAATTTCATAACCGAAGTTTCACAGATGGATTTCATAACTGAAGTTTGATGGCTGAATTACATTACTGAAGTTTGATGGCTGAGCCTGAATTACATTACTGAAGTTTGATGGCTAGCTGAATTACATAACTGGAGTTTGATGGTTAGCTGAATTACATAACTGAAGTTTGATGGCTGAATTTCATAACTGAAGTTTGATAGCTGGATTTCATAACGGAAGTTTGATAGCTGGATTGCCTAACTGAAGTTTGATAGCTGAATTGCATAACTGAAGTTTGATAGATGAATTACATAACTGAAGTTTCATAGCTGAATTGCACAATTAACTGAAATTGCATAGCTAAATTACATACCTGAAGGTTCATACCTGCAGGAGTTTCACAACTGAAGGTTCGTTGTATAAGCTTAACATCTGACGGTTCATATCCGAAGGTACATGTACAGTATATACATGTTATTGATGGTTTATAACTTGAGTTTCGTCAGCATGCATATTCTGCACATGTCAGACTTACCTCGGGAATGTTAGGAGTTTGGCGAATTTTCTGCGTAATGAAAATCTCTTTTGGGGGAGACTCTTTGTTTGTTTTTTCCGCTTTTGATAAATCTACACTTAGCTACTGAGGTTAGGCAGATGGCCGCGCCTTCTTTAGCCAAACTAAGAAAACAGCAGAAGCTAATCGATCTCTTATTAAAAACGTCTGTGAGGCTGTATATCCAGCTTGCAAAATGTTTTTATTTCAAGATAAAAAAAACAAACGCAACGTGCCATTGAAGATTGCTAATCCGAAATTGATCTTAATGCACCGCTTCTCGAGATATAACCCTTTTCTTTTTATCTTCGTAAAATGTGTGCGCCAAATAAAAAGCACATTTGAACATCGCTTAACCGAATTTCTGGGATAAATTTTGTTTATAACGTGCATAAAGTGCTGAAACAAATCACCTATTTCAAAATTATCCTTGCATAGTACTGTTCCTTGACAGTATTACAAAATTAGGACTCAAGATATAGAAGAATTAAGAACGCGCATCAGTATGCTTTTTAGATGAGTTTTTGGGAGCCAAAACAAATATGCAGGTCGTGGATCTTAAATTATACAAAGAACAAATTTCTTATTCTTTACGTAAATATTTACTCCAGGTCATTGAATGGCGTCGTCGAAAATAGATGACGGTTCCGAACATCTGTTCGGATAACCGATTATTAGAATCTCAATTGCTCAGCCCTACGTAATCCTGGTTTTATAATTAGAAAAAAAACTGTTTAGGTGTCTGTTTATAAGTCCGTAAGTGTGTCGGAGAATGTAGATAAGGCTTAGACAAAGTGAAGACTTGTTAAATGTTCCAGCAGACGTATGGCGTGTCAGCACCCCTTAAGCACGCTAAAGTGCAGCCAGTTCATTGGCTCATTTGAATAAAATAAAACTCGAGCCTACCAACGACGGATATTTCACAGCTGTTTGCTTTTTCGGACTAAAAAAAAAGAGAACAGTGCCATTTCACCCCTTTTGATCTCATCCAACCTTCCGCTAGTAATCAGAAGAATACATTAGAGCTAGCCATTATCTGCTTTATGTTTATATGCGCTACTATTCATGGAAGTCTGGAATGCAAACACTGTTTATGCACGCGCACGCTTCGGTATTTTTAAAGTATATCCTTCAATTTGTGCATTTTCGAAATTTTACCAAAAAATGCATATGTTGTTTCATTCACGATGTACGAAAATATGCAACTTGCAAAACAAATCGTTGAAATGAATGCATAATATTACATTATATTGAAGATGTTAAAAACCCAAAAAACTTAAGGAAATATAGTTTAATGATGATCTCGGGGTCCATCATGGCGAGTATGTTTGGTACTAATTAACTTGGATAATGATCTTATAATCCTTACGGTACTGTATGTACCTGTACTCACATCACGGTAATAAATTGAATTGAATCGATTGGAGTAAAATATTTTATCCACTATTTAAGGCAACCACTGTGAGCTTCTGAGCAATGCGTAATTGCTCACCATCAGGGGCAACACTCTACACCTAATTTTTTAAACTGGTTTTATTTACGTATTATTTAATATAAAAATGTGACATGTTTAATTATTTATTTTACAATATTTTTTATTGCTTGCCTAAGGCTGAACTAATCATATTTGGTGATTAACGGTTTATTTTAAAATATGCATGTACCATACATGTAATGTGCATTAAATGATATTAGAAAACAATCTAGTGGAACGGCTTCTCAACTGCGATTAAACTTTTCCTAGTTTGATATAATTTATCAAAACGAAGAGGATTCGTTTAAACAAATTTTTCATTTCGTGTGTTTTCGCGTTTTCAATGTTTATTTATAAAAGCTGTCAGGCAATGTAAAGTCAACACATCCGTTTGAACAAATTGTGGTTATTTCCACAATAAACGAATTAAAAGCCCATCAATTTCTCACTGAAAATGAGCATTCAGTCGACTCGCTTTTTTACGAACTATAGCACTGATCCCGAAAAGTATCCCTCAAAGCTGAGGGTAGTTTTCGCTTCTAGTTATGAACTCAAATTACACTTTTCCTATAGTTTACGAACTCATTTTAATAAGGGAACGTGTATTCTTTTCAATGTTTTACTTCCGAAAAACGGAGAATTTTTCCAAATTGGTTGGATTTCGGACCTCGCAAGTTGATAAGAGGAGAGGGTGGAGAACATATTGCCACCACAACCGAATTTGACATCACGCATCAAAATTATTTCTATTGGCTAACTATGTCAACAGATGATAATCACATATTTGCCTTGTTGGTGAAAGTTTTTGGAATCTCAAACAACTAATCGTGAGTTCAAATTGTAAAAACGAATATCAACTGTTTCGTGGACGATAGGGAGTCAAGTAAAATTTTGCCAGAACATAGCAGACGACCTTTATGCGCAACCTCTCAGGTGAATGGTTGAAAGGTTGAAAGGAAGAGCACACGTGGGCTCCAGGCAACGAATCAGTGAGAATGTAGTAATGGGAAAGGGATGCTGGATTTCTTATAACTGATACCAGGTGTGTCCTCTTGCCCAGCTGGGAAGAAAAATAAATAAGTTGGAGCCTTGATTTACTGGCGTTTACACGGATAAGAAGGGAGGCCATTACTGGCCCATTTCACATCCCTCCCACTTCCCAAAAATGCTTTTTGGGTTTCTTTTTTTTTCAAATTGGGAAGCATTGATGATTTTCGGGCCCCTTTTTGGCTTCGTTCGATTATTGCAAATATCTCTCGGTTTCTCGTGCGTGAGTACGTCATCGCACTTTTTTTTCCATTCTCGACGAGATGTGATTCCTTCCTGATTTTTCTAATTTCGTACCCTTCCTTTAATGGTTTCTATTAATAACGCCTTAATCAAGGTTGGCGGATTCCCCCTCGTGAGTTGTATCCTTTTTGTCCTCAAGATTCCTGAGCAAGTACCTGCTTTTGGTGTCTAGCTGGTACGGGATGCCAACACCCAAATTGTCGCCAGAATTCCAGTTTCATTCGCATAAAATGCACTCAGTTGACATGTTACAATAACGAACGCGACAACTGCGACTGCTTGTACAAATGGCAAAATTTACGTCAGGGTTTGCCAGGTTTTTTTGTTTTTGTTTTTTTGTTCTTGAGTCATGTAGTCTTCAGGGTTAACCCTGCGAATTTGTATGAATGGATCATTAGAAGCGCGGCTTTTCACTAATTTTAGGAGCTTATGTCCGCAATACATGAGACGGTTATCTGGTTGCAAGTACTTTTCATTTTTTTGCTTTTTCATACTATGTTGGACAAGTGAGCTCGGCAGACTTCTTTATTGATGATTTATCGTCAGATCAGTCTTTCGTATTATCAGAGAGACATATACACGTTGTAATCCTTTAAGCAGCGTTTGTCCATTGTACTCAAAGCTTTTAGGAAATGAAGCAAAACACGTTTTTTGGGCATGCGCGTGCGTAAATGGTTTCTAACTAAATTGTAAGGAATAGATGTCACGCTCGAGGAAATTTATATCTGAAAATTAATTGCGAGGAATTGTAGAAAAGTCATTTCAACTGAAACAATTTTCTGTTGCAAGTCTTGCAACATACATGAAGCGAAATTTCCAGAATACAACCTAGCAGTATATGATAGCACTGTTTTAAAGGGAAATGTGGGTAAGCTAACTGACAGCACTGCTTTTATTCCAGAAATAAGTTGCTTAGAATAGGATCATTTTCAATTTAGGAAATATATCTGTAAATTTATTGACGAAGGATTCCCAACACACGGGGAAATAACAAGCAAAAATGTATTTGGAAACTAGTTTAGGGATATAAATTGCTTCATTTATATTGGAAATTATTTCTGCTTATAACTCGCGGATATATGCGCGACATTTCATGAGCACAGTGAGCGCACGGGTACCAATAAGTGGTTATGAAGACTCAAATTTTTTGAAATCATACTACAGATTTTTGCAACTATCAAATAAAATTAGTATTTTTGGTGTTAATCCCCATTAATAAACGATATCCAGGAAATTACATAGCTTGGGTGCTTTGTAGGTTTTTCCACAATAGAAGAGTCGTCTGAGTTTTTCAGGCAATCATATAATTCCAATAAAAAACATGGGATAAAAGGGTACCATATTTGCAATAGAAGTTGCATTATGGAGCCATTATTTAATTAGAAAAGTATAAAAACGCACCAATTAGGACATTCTTTAAAACAGGATTTTTGGGCAAACAAGCAACGGCCGGGGAAGTAATGTGCGGATTATAATATCGCGTTTTTTTAATGTCAGAAAATGTATGGTTTCTCTTTCTTGATTAACAAAAAAAAAACATTTCCTATGCATTCTTTCCGTTTTCTTCCCAAACTTTCCTTAGCTGTTGAAGGTCCAACTCTCCAGGTGCTCGGCAGGGATCTGGTTTATTTTTAAATAAGAGTTCGCTTTGCAACCTCCCTATAAACATCGGAATTTCCCTACCCTAAGGTTCTCTCCCTCAGATTTCTTGGTATCCCCTGATGTCAATTTATCTATACTTCCGCTGTATACTGTAGTTGGACCTCGATTTTCTGCTAAGCTCTTGGAAATGTGTGTAATATTTCGGTATGTTGTTCATAATGCATTCGAAACCAGAACTTTTGTTTCTTGTAAACTCGAGCCTTTCTATCCGCATTGAAACGAATTGGCACCAAGCCCAAATTCAGTAGCTTTCTGTAATTTACTATTGGAAATGGCGTAAGTACATGGGGGTGATTAATGAACACGCTTTTACATTTCGAGACTTTATTTGTACGTTGTTTCTTTTTTAATTTTGAATGGTTGCTTTACTAAACGTGTTCATGACCCATATTTTAGCAGACGACAAGAGCCTTAATTGGGCTAAAATGCAGGATTAAACGGCTTTTACATTTACCGCCTAATTGGGCCTTCCACGACCAAGGTTGATCAACACCCTCTATCCCTTTCCGCATTGTATAAGTCAAGTAAAATCTGATTAATTGCAATTTCCGTTGTTTTAGAATTGGAAAAACTTAATCTTACAAATTGGTTTGTTGGTTTATGGCACAAACAACCCTTGCAGGAAACCAAAATGCCTGTGTAAAAATTTGAGCAGTTATTTCTTTTCATGTCGTGTAGTGAGCATTATTTTAGGCATTTTTTCATTTAGTTGCACCAGACGGCGCCCAATGACTGTACTTAGAATCGATCTTGTGTTGACGTGAAAGCATAACAATATATGTTATAAAATTACACGAACACGAGGAAGTCTTGCAGCCAGCAATTAAAGCGTGACCTACATTACAAGTGTATGCATCATGTAAATTTGCATGAGCACATATGAAGCACATATGGATTATTTTTGAATGATTTTTTTGTTGAGAAATGACAATGATCCAAATCACGTTATTCCAAAGGAAATTAAATAGGCAACATCAGCGTGCGATTTCATGGCTATGATTCTGGTATAAAAAGCCCGGTTGGTTTACATTTTTTGTCCATTTTAATCTGTTTATATACACTCGAGTGCAAAAAAATCGACTCACTTGCAGAAATCAAGTAAAAAGGTGTTTTCTCAAAAACCAATTATCCGATTTGAAATTGGAAAAATGTATTTTGTAGACAAGTTATTCCTCTTTATAATTCGCTTAGTGTGAAAAGGATTTCTGCTGAATAACTCTGGAGAATAGCCTGCAACTCTAATGGCTTATAAAACCGAGATAATTTAATTGCAAATCATAAGTGTTTTGAAGACATTATTCAAAACATTTTAAAACAAATCATTATTTTTAGA
>JAQGBX010006212.1:0-12751 GCA_034698745.1 Megaphyllum sjaelandicum
CAATCGGATGAGTGGTTCAAGAGCGCATAAAGGACACACACACACACACACAGACATTAATTTTTATATATATAGATAATCTGAATTGAGGCGATCCTTTTGCTATAGCCAAACATTAATTTATAAATAAGCTGAAGAATTCACGAATTCACGATTACGTGAATACGACGAATATGTTACTAGAAAGGAAGAAAATTTAAAAATGTAAGTATCGCAAAATAAACTAATTTAGTTAGGATTGTCTAAAGACAGTTCAATTAATTAAGCTTTAGTAAAATGAATTATACTTTCATACGTTACAACAACGACAACGTTTCCAAACGCATGTCACGTAACAGCTGGATGTTTTGCAAAAAATTAATGCATTCATTTACAGGTAGTATTTTAAGACCTTTGCGGCTTCGTCAACAGTTTTTTGGAAAATATGTCGTTGTTGCAACGTATGAAAGTATAATTCGTTTTACTAAAGTTTAATTTATTAAACTGTTTTTAGGCAATCCCAACTATATTAGTTTATTTTGCGATGCTTACATTTTTAAATATTCTTCCTTTCTAGTAACATATTTGTGGTATTCGTTATTATAATCGTGAATTGTTCGGCTTATTTATAAATTAATGTTTGGCAATAGCTTAAGGATCGTCTCAATTCAGATTATACTGTATTGTTAACTTTTAAAACAGAATTGTAAACCATGCATGCTGCAATGTTCAACATTAAAAATAGTAGTGAATTTGGAATTTTTTTCAGGCATGAATTAGTTCAGGCATGAATTTAAAAAGAATTTACTACTTATAATAACTGTAACAAAATAACAATATGAATTTCAATAAAACCAAAGTGGCTTCGCCTAGAAACAACTTTAGGAAACCACGAAAACCAAATTCAGGAAAACCGACACAGGAATCAAACCTGGGTCTACCGAACACAAAGCCTGAACATTACCCATTTAGCCAACTTTGCACGGCAATTATTTCCGGTAATTAATAACGATGATAAACATCCAAAAATATCAATTTGAATAGAAAAAAAATTATACCAATAAAAAACGCATAAAATATTAATTGAAATGAAATAATAATTAAATAAAAAAAAAATAACAATATTCAATTCAATAAAAATATAATTTTATAGGCTTTCCGAGTATAAATTTGCAAAATATTTCACGTCTACCGAATATTAATTTGAAAAATTGTCCACATTTTTCGAGGACAAATTTGCTTATTTTTTACGTTTTTTGAGCAAAGATTTTTAACATTTTCAAACATTTTCCAAACATAAAATTGTCAAATTTTCTTTTTGTTAAAAAAAATTGTCGTTAGTTAGTTTTGAAAAATATTTTCCAGTGTCGATTTTGCTAAACATGTCGCTTTTTTTACTTTGCCATTGGCCAGGGAATTTTTTTAAAACCTGGAGAAGTCAGAGAAAATTTTAATGAAATTGCTGGGGGTACTCTAAATTAGCAAGGCAATTGTTTAGGATTTTGTTGAAAGTATTGCCAATTTCACCTCGAAAACAGTTGAAAATTTTGCAAGTTGGTCCTCGCAAACTTGACAATCTTAAAGATTTGTCCTCTGAAACTTGAAAATTTTCCAACTTTGTACTGGAACTATTTTTTAAGGCAAGGATCCTGATCTAAGCACGTACAAGAATTCATTTTGGATTTTGCTGGAATTAAAACTTTTAATTTCTCTGACTTTCCGGAATTATAGTGCTTGATTTAATTTTTTTCTGTATACATTTTTATCGCAAATTAATGATTTCCCGGGGAAAGCCGTTTTTTTCAGCTAATAAACATATAAAATCATTAATTGCATAAAAAATAGCATGAGCCACGTGACCCTGATGGTGAATTTGGTTTAATAAGAATGATAAAGTACATTTGTGGCCGATTTTTGAAGGAGTTAACCCGGCATTCACCTAGAAGCTACTTTGGGAAACCACGAAAACCAAAGTCAGGAAAACCAACACGGGAATCGAACCCGGGTCTACCGTATACAAAGCCAGAAAGTTTACCACTCAGCCAACTTTGCACGGTAACAAATACGTTAATAAACACCCATTAATATCAATTTCAATAGGAAAAAACCTAATGGTAATTAAAATGATAAAAAATTATAATAATAAATGAACGCGTAACAATATTAATTAAATTGAATTAATTGTAAAAATATTAATTTTTCTAAGCCAATGGGCACTCTTGTGCTACCCTGCGGGCATTTGAATGATAAACGAAGTGACCATACTGGTTTTTCATATACTGTGATTATACTGACCATCATTCCACATTTTTTCTCGATCATTCTTAATGTCATTTCAGTAGATCATGGAAGTACTGGCCATCATTCCACATTTTTCACTCTGCACACGATCATTCTTAATGTCACTCTTAGTAGGTCAAGGCAGTATTAAATGACTATTAATTTACGTCCAAGTCACGATTTGTCTGATTTCCGGTACTACAAATTACGGTTTAACCCTCAGATGGTTACCTAGGGGGTGTTTCAGACCCCTACCCTCTTTATTTACATAATAAATGATGTTGAAAATTTTTTCAGCAATGAAATTTCGTGACATCTCTTAAATATAAATTCAGTTGAAAATAAGATATTTGTCAAGAAATCGAATTACAAATATTTTCCTGCCATTTTATAGAGGTCAGGGTTTCAAACACCCTTAGGTAAGCCAGAAAGTAAGCACATATGCTCATCCCTGTATCAAGCAAATAAGATTTTGTTGCATTTTTTTATTTTTTGAACATACAAGCGCCAAAATCAGGCACTTAAGGTTGTTTTTCTTTTAGTTTTATTATATGAACATATGGAGCTTTTTTAGAATTTTTTGAAGTTTTTTCTTAATAAAAAAAATTCTATTTGAATGATAAAAAAATTCTATTTGAATAAAAATGATAAAAACTATGTAATTGATCAAGTTTAATTATACAAAACTCGGAAACCCCCAGGTAAGCCAGAAAGTTTCTTTTTTAATAATTAAGGTAACCATCTGAGGGTTAAACGAAGTAATTTCATCAAAATTAAGTTCACATTATAGTTCGGGTTTGAATTAAAAAGAAAATTTACCACTACTACTATTAATTGTAACCAAATAACAATATTAATTTTGATAATACAAATACTAAACATATAAAAATGTTAATTTCAAAGAATAATAATAATTACAACATAATCTACATAACATATGGCCACTTTTACTTCATTCACGTTGTATTTCCCTGACTTTTGAAAAATTAAGTCATTATAGCCTGAATTTTCCGAATTATGTTTATTTTATTTTATTTATTATTGTACACAATTTTATTGCAAATTTATGATTTCCCGGAAAAAGCCGGGTTTTCTAGCTAGCAAATCTATGAAAAAATAAAAGGCATTAAATAATAATATGTTCGAATTAATAGACGTTGGTCCAGAGGGTACCTAAAAAAATATTCGGTCGTGGCCGACTTTTTAAGAAGTTAACCCAGCAATTGCAGAGAAACAACTTTAGGAAACCACGAAAACCAAAGTCAGGAAAACCGACGCGAGAATTTAACCCGGGTCTACCGCAATATAAAAAATATATAATAAACACGTAACAATGATAATTAAAATTAAAAAAAAATCATGCTTAACACACCTGCCCAAAACACCACCAGAATGTTATTCTTATTTTGGCTAGACACAACATCAGATAAATATAACCCCCTAAAAGGATTCGTAGAACTGATTCAGTCCGCTACCACAGACCACACCAGCACAATCATCTCACGATATAACAAAGCCCAAATTACTCACCTCCAACACGCAGTCAAACAAAAACTAACCTCAGAGCTACATCAAAATATACTCACAAGAATTCTTAACTCCAATAGACATAGCCATTATTCAAGATTAGCATTGGAAAGCAATAGGAGACAAACATATCTCGATTATCCAGCCCCATTTATCCTCAAGCGACTACTAATGCAATTAAGAATTAACCCATACTCTTTCTACATACCCCCAGACAGTATAAATATTCACATTAACGGCATATGTCCTCTATGCAGCCACTTCTACCTATCCTGGACACATCTTCTTTTCTTTTGTAACCACGCTCACCTTGTCCAACTCCATCAAACCAGATCAAAAGATATGAAGGTTTCCACTAACGACCGCCTATTGCAAGAATTATATTTCTCAAACCGAACCCCACCTCTGGTATTTCCTTAGAATTACAAGAGCCTACCATAAGCTCTCATCTAACCCCTAACGTCTAACAACCCTAACATCTAACCCTTGATATCATACCTCTGTCACATTTTTTGTTGTTGTTGTTATTATTTATTTTTATTTGTTAATTTTCCTTGTATTCCACAGAATATTAAAAAGATTTACTAAGTCAGTTAGCAAGGCTAGTTCCTCGACACTGTTTACGTCTCTCTCTCTTCTCTAAACCAAAAAAAATACGATGAACATGCAGTGCGTTTTACCCAGATTATCATTAGAGGGAACTCAGACAGACAGTTTTAAAAGTTCTTTTTTTTTTCATTCTGGAAAAAAGACATAAAAAGACGTCCTTTTTTGTATGAATATGACGTCTTTTCAGGTGGCAAAGGATTTTAGGTATCTTAAATTTACAAACTTTAAAAGATTCCTATGATAGGTATATTTTTTGTTTTTTTATACATTTCTAATAGGTTTTATTTCAAATTAGTTGTTTTTGGGTTTCAAAATGGTATCTATCAAGAAAACGTTTATAGGTATCTAAAAAATTGAATGATACCAAAATTATACTTAGCCTAAATGATATTTTTCAGAAGTCCCAAATTCAGTTCTAAAATCTGTAGTTGTTTTAAGTTACTTATGGGTTTCAAATCGTATCTATTTTGGGTGTCAGAATAGTATTTATTAGGTATATAAATGTTTCTTTAGATAAAGAAACCACTTAAAGGATACCTAAAACTAACTTTGTTAGATCGTAATGACTAAAAACTTTTAAAAAAATTGGCAAAATAAAGACGTGAAAATGTTTTTCCGAATGACGTCTCCTTATTGACGTTATTTTTGAAACATGATTAAAAAATGTCCATTTTGTCAGGTTTTTTGATGGTTATTTCTTGGGAAAGAAATGACCAAGAAATGGCGTTATTTGTTGCTAGGTTTTGGGTGGTCATTGCTTGGGCGAAAAATGATCAGGAAATGAAGTTATTTTTTCCAGGTTTTTATGGGTTATTTCTTGCACGTATAATGAACAAGAAATGACGTTATTTGTTGCTTGGTTTTGGGTGGTCATTACTTGGGTAAAAAATGACGTTATTTTTTGCTAGGTTTTTAGATCGTCATTTCTTGGGGAGAAATGACCAAGAAATGATGGCATTTGTTGCTAGGTCTTGGGTGGTGATTTCTTGGACGAAAGATGGCAAAGAAATGACATCATTTTTGCCAGGTTTTGGGTGGTCATTTCTTGGGAAAAAAATCCTAAAAAATGACATCATTTTTTCATCATTGCCGTTATTTTTGAAAAATGACCAAAAATGATGTCAATTTAATTCAACTCAGTACCCTACTATCAGTAAATCAATACCATGTGGTAGGGGGGTGTAATCCATCAACCCAAATTACTCGGTAGTTACCACCGCGTTAGTGTGGACCCCAATTACATCATTGCAAAATTGATTTTTGTGAAGCTTAAGGCCATCCTTTGGAAGAGAGTTCCAACGTCTAATGGCATGCAAGAAAAAAGCCCAATAAAATGGATCCGAATGGACTCGGAGTTCCATAAGTGGATTGGAATGACAGGTTCTACCGCCTCGGTGGTAGTTTTTTAGATCGTCATTTCTTGGGTGAGGAATGCCCAAGAAATGGCGTTATTTGTTGCTAGGTTTCCGGTGGTCATTTTTGGTCATTTTATGAACGTCATTTTTGCCAGGTTTTTTAGTTTTCATTTCTTGGGTGAAAAATGACCTAGAAATGTTATTTTTTTGCCAGGTTTTGGGTAGGCTAAAAATGACGTCATTTTTGCCAGGTTTTTTAGCTGTCATTTCTTGGGTGAAAAATGACCTAGAAATGTTGTCATTTTTTGCCAGGTTTTTAGGGGTCATTTTTTGGGCGAAAAATGACGTTATCTTTTGCTAGGTTCTTATGGGTCATTTCTTAGGTGACAGATGAAGTTATTTTTTACCTTGTTTTTAGATGGCCATGAAATGGGGTCAGTTGTTGCTTGGTTTTGGGTCATCATTTCTTGGGGAAAAAATTACGTCGTTTTTTGTCAGGTTTTGGGTTGTTATTTCTTGGTCAATACCTTAAAGATACATTTCTGATACCTAAAAATGCATTTATTTTCAACTTATAAACAACTTAAATAATACCTTCAGAGTTTAGAAAACACTACCACTATTAAGACACGTTCAAGAAGCAAGTCCGGATAGCACAACGGTAGCATGAGGGTTCCATAATTCATAAAATGCAATAATGCAATTAAAGTGTCTAATATAATGTACATATTTTATGTGATATGCTTATATTATTCAAGCATCTGGTTTACACGTCATATGACGTGACATAACATAATATGATCTGACATGACACGCGATTAAATGACTATGGCATGAAACTTACTTTTTGAAAAATAGGTACATTTTTACGTCTTTTCTTTTCCTGAAAAGACGTCATTTTAAATTCCGGAAAAGACTTCTTTTCTGTAAGAAAATGACGTCTTTTCAGGTACCAAAAGGACGTCTTTTTCATTCGGGAAAAACACCGAAAATTACATTCTTTACTGTAATAAAGTGACGTCTTTTTCATTCGGGAAGAAGACTAAAGAAGACGTCATTTTAAGGTACCCAACGGACGTCTTTTCCATTCCTGAAAGACGTCATTTTAAATTCCGAAAAAGACGTACTTTTCTGTAAGAAAATGACGTCTTTTCAGGTACCAAAAGGACGTCTTTTTTTTATTCTGGAAAAATTCCGGAAAAGACGTCTTTTTTCCATATATTCGACGTTTTCGGCACCAACTCAGGACGTCATCTGCACCAAAATTGCTACCTGGGTATTATCGGAAAAAAACCAGACCCTTCCCGAATGATATGTTTGACAGTTTGATTTATGACCCTAGGACGTTTATCGAATTTATCGTTATAAATAAGTAAAACAGACAAAACAAAATTAAATTGCATGTAGGTGAATTACCTGCAAAGTTTCAAAATCTTATTTTAACCAATCATCCAAACTTTAATTGTTTACATGATTGCTTTCGTGACGTTTCGTCTGAGGTTTGGTTACCTATGCTAAAATCATTGATTAGGCTTTCCTGCATGCCAGGATGCCAGGATCGATGATTTTATCGTTGGCGCCAAAATGAACACATGTTCTTCACCTGTTTTTCATAAATGCGTTTGGAAACGGGGAAGAATTCGCCCGAGTTTGCTAAAAGTTGTATTTCTTGTTTTTAATGTTTTTTAATAAAAAAAAAACTGGATGTATTTCCAATATTCACTATAGAAGGTCAAGGATCATCCATAAACTGCATGTGTCCCATTTTCACATTCTTTCCTCTCCTCTTTGCCGGTCGTCCTGTATAGATGGCCCCTTAATAGGAGTCGACATTTGTACATGTAACGGCCCTCATTTGCCGTCGGACTCCCCCTTAAAGGCCAGAATGAACTTTTCCACCATATACAGGGGCAGTAATGTACATGTATTTAATAGCTGATGCAGGCTATGTAAGTTGAAGGAATCAGCAAATTTGCCTATAAATTGATTGGAAAGAAAATAAAACTGATGCAATTAATTTATCATCTAAGCCTGATGATAGTTTAAGCAAAAGTTGACATCCGGACGTCCGCTTTCCTTGAATTCTTCCTCCCCCCCCTTCCTGTCCCCCTGTCCTATTTTCACATACCCCTCCTTCCCCCTTGACCAAACGTCCTTTATGAATGGCCCCAAACAGTGCTTTAGTATTCGTGCAATTTGTCCTTTACAAAAGTATTTTATGAAAAAGTATTATATTTAGTGGGTCCTTAATATACTTAGAACAATTTATTTTCTATAATAAGAAATGTTTTATCTTACTGCTGGAGTTCTGAAAATGTACTTGGTCGATGTTTGTTATAATTCAATGCATACCTACATGGTCGTAATTTCTAGAAATCGTAGATTGATTTTCCATTGATGCCATATATGCTGTATGTTGCTGTAATAATATAGACAGAAAATGGTTTAACAATGTTTGTAAACCTCATTTTATAAAATTATGTAATTCTGAAAATGGGATTTAAACTTTACAATAACATTATAAATCATTTACTTGTTACATATCTTGTGCAATATATACTCTAGCTCGTACACGGAGTTCTCAGACAAGAAATGTTTATACATACATGTATATACATTTGTATTTATTTTAGTAGAATTTTGGTTAATGTATTATGCCAGGAATTACATTTTTATGAATAGAAACAGAAGCTTGGTTGTTTTGTCGCGTTCAATGCAGCATAAAAGAAGCCTCATTTCAATTGAAAATTATTCGTAGTTTGCAAACAAGTTAAGATTTGAAAACTTTTTGAAAGTTGATATACAGTGTACGTACCTTCAGCGCGCTTTTGTCAACTCTGTTATCTTAAAAGGTTTTGCACTGGTAATGGATGTAGATCGACCTATTATTGGTTTAATATTTGGAGTATGCTTATTCATATTGCTGGTGTGAGGGACGTAGAAATCGATGGCATCTTCAGGAAAATTGCTTTTGCCATTCGCTGAAAAATAATGGGAAAAAAGACTTCATGCGGACTATAATATGTCGCTCTGACATCGTTACCGAAAAGTGCATACAGAAGGGTTGTATAATGGCTCCAATTTTAACTGAATCGTGCGCCTGCTACAGGGTGTTTCGTTTCTTCTCACCCTTATACAGGGTACAGTATACAGCTATCAATCGGCACAAAAAAACTAAATTGTATTGTACATGAATGGTGATAAAGTGTAAAAACTGGAAATTTAAGTAAATACATGTATGAAACAGAATTTATTATACTAATTCGTTTATGTCTTACAACTTTCTAATTTACACAAGCGCTTAATCTTCAGCAATTTTTGAGTAAAACCTGGAAAAGTGACCACCTTTGAATGGTGACCACCTGTTTATGTTGTCCACTTTTTAATGGTTTTTTTTCAAGTGTGCACTTCCTTCATAAAAATTCTGTTTAGTGTCCACCTGTCTATATTGTGTACAGTGACCATTGTGTGTTATCTTTTTTGCAATTTTTACATTGCCAATGTACGTTATAAAGTGACCAGATAACGGGTGAGTCACCTTCCATCCTGCTTTAACCCCAGTGGTTTACAAACAATTCAGCTAATCATGTTATTCAGATCGAAAAAAATCACTGGAAACATGATCATAAGGAGCAAAAAGCATTTAAAACAAAGAAAACTATATCTTTTTCTTTAGAAAAAACAAACAAATATGTAATCTGTATGTATATAAATTACAAAACGCGTCCATCTTGGATTTCTCTGTGACGCAGGATCGATGTATCCGCACGTACGAGTGCTCCAAAATTTTTCTAGGCAGGGTCTCGATCCGAAAAATATTACCCATTCCGAATTGTCGCACATTTTTATCCCTTTCCTCTACCAAAATATCCGCGGATGAGGGTCGTCCATAAAGTCCGGGCAGAACATAACACCTTACTCCCAATATGGCCGCCCCTTTCCATTTCTCGCTTCACTATATGAAAATCGGTTGATAATGTACCCATAATGCATCGTTTAGAAATATAATTGTCCGGCGTCGTCTGCGCTACTTCGTCGGGTTGACAGATATTCTTCGAATATGACGTTACTTTGTAATTTTTTTTTATTAGATTTCGGTATTTTTGAATTTCGTGAGTCATCTTAAACACTAGAATGGATTCAATATTTTGGTTTTCATATTTTGAAATGGCGGCCTTTTTAAGTATTTCTCAAACATTACGCCTATACTAGCATACATGATACCAAAAAATGGTTTGGTGCGCCACCAGGTGGCCAAAATATTAACTGAAGTGGTGAGGAAGTTTTTAGCAAACGACACATAATTTTGTGCTGCGAAATTTATACTAATATGAATTAAACATACAACTTTGAACCAAAAAATTTCTGAAAAGAAAAATGAATGGTAGGGGGAATTTTTAACACGTCTTTTATTTGTTTTGCTAAGGTCGAACTTCAAATAAAATTTTAAATCTATTGAAATGATCCTATAGCCACACAATAGAGATCCATTTATCAAAATGGCATCAAGAAAATTAGAAAGGGTTACCCCAGAAAGTTCATATTTAATTTTCAAGACTTAATTCCTGGTTTTCAAACAAATTTCCCTGAACAATGACAAAATTGATATATGCTATAATGTTATACCCGCTTTTGCAAAACCTACACGGGACAAAATTACAGGGTTCCCCTGTAAAATGTCCCCTGTAAAAAACTTTAAAATGTCTGGAAAAGTCATTCAGTTGAAAATGTTGAATATTAATTCTCCTTGCATACTTGACAATCTTGAAGATTTGTCCTCTTGAAGTTGTTGAAAATTTTACAACTTTGTACTGGAAATATTTTTAAAAGTTTGCATGGGTTGCAAGGGTCCTGATCTAACTACGAATAAGCATTCCTTTTGGAGTTTTACAAAATTAATACGTTTAATTTCCCTGACTTTTTTTCAAAATGAAGTCATTTTTCCCTGAATTTTCCGAATTATATTTAATTTATTTTTGTATACATTTTTATTTCAAATTTATTATTCCCCGGGCAAAGCCGGGTTTTCTATATTTACAATTTAGAGCTGCTTCATGCTTCATAGCACTGCTGCATCCTCCTTGACTGTATACTTATTGTTCAATCGGTCTGCTGCATTTTTTCTCGCCAGCACAATTTTGCCTTAACAATTCTTCCGCTTGCCGACGATTGCCTTCCTCTTTCCCATTCTAGATTTTCCAAGGCATCATTATTAAACTTGAGTAAACAAGCTGAATTGCCTTTAAGACATCTTTGCAGTGTTTGTTTAATACTCCGCTCTATATGTGCATTTTTTGCAGATAGTCTAAACTACGCTTTCTTCACATCGTGTAAAAAAGCAAAGTTGATATTGACCATAAAATTGTTCCTACTCGCATGGCAAAATGGTACAGTTTTCTCTCCCAACGGCATTGTCCATTTCTGGCTTCAAGCACCTTTGCTCTTTTTTTTTTCATCTCGAAAAGGTCAAGATGGAGCCCCGGTTCAGTTTTTTCTTCCCTGCTTTTCCGACATATCGACGTTTTTCTCGCACATTCTGTGAGTTTTGCTTTCAAATCAAATATGGCCTCAGCTCGGAACTGGGCTCGCATGCACAAACTGAATCAATATTGCTAGTGTATTGATCCGCAGCGCTTCTTCGCATCGACTACTGTAGCTTCTCGTCCGCTGCTACTCCAAAAAAAAAAAAAGAAAGAAAGAGGGAAATTGTATGCTTAAAAAGGTGTAGAAATTAGCACCACGGGCTGACATAATTAAAAGTACATGTACTATAGATTACTCTCTTTGGCAGGTTATAGGCTACAAAAAAAGGGACTGCACAGTTTAATGGTGTAAAACGATTTTCTTCATGGTATGATTTTGGTAGAATTTTGTCATATTTATCGTTTTTTTAAAAATATTTAATCAAACAAAATTTATTTATGCTGACAATTCCAATACCATTTTACATCATATGTGGTTAACAATATTTAAATACACTAATTTACACATCAAAATTTTAATTAATTTAGCATTGTGTTTTTTAAACAAATTTTTTAGCTCTGTATAAGAAACAGGTTAAACGAAAAATTTCACGTTTTCCGAAGAGCTAGAAATTTGCATAATTGGCCACGTTTTCCGAGGCCAAATGTGCAAAATTTGTCACTTAATTTCTCCGAGGGCAAATGTGCAAAAGTTTCCATGTTTTCTGAATACAAAAGTATCAAATTTTCAAAATGTGTTCATGCTAATTTTTTAATACAACAATATGTCAATTTCTGACATTGTCATTAGCTAGGTAGTTTTTTTTTTGTAAACCTGGCAAAGTCAGGGAATTTGAAAATGACATTTCTCAGGGAACCCTGAGAAAATCATTTATGATGTTCAAGTATTGCAGTATTCTGTGATTTTTGTATTGTTGTTTAAGCATAAAAGTCCCCTTGTTAGGCTTGCAGTAATCAACTTTGATATAAACAAGATGTATCAACATTTGGCTCGTAATGTACAAGCTGTATGTCAAACATTTGCACCATCAGACATTTAATTCAATTCAACTCAGTATCCTACTATCAGTAAATAAATACCATGTAGTAGGAGGGTGTAATACATCAACCCAAATTATTCGGTAATTGCCACCGCATTAGTGCGGACCTCAACATCATTGCAAAATTGAATTTCGTGAAGCTTAAGGCTATCCTTTGGAAGAGTGTTCCAACGTCCAATGGCATGCAAGAAATAAAACTAGTAGAATGTATCCGAATGGGCTCGGTGTTCCATAAGTGGATTGTAATGACAGGTTCGTCCATCTTGGTGGTTACGTGTAAAGATTCCCTCCACCATACTTGCATTACCTGATAAATTAAACTTTTTAAACAGGCCCATGCATTGAGCCTCCCATCTTAATCGCAATGAATCCCACTGGAGACACTTGATCAATTGGGTAAGGGGGTCGTCCACATACTACGTCGCCAAGTTTTTGCTATTTTTAAACCCCCCCCTCCCCCCTGTCGCCGGTTGTCGCC
>JAQGBX010006213.1:0-12749 GCA_034698745.1 Megaphyllum sjaelandicum
TGTCCCATTTTCACATACCTCCCTCTCCCCTTGCCGGACGTCCTATATGGATGGCCCCTAACAGGAGTAGATATTTGTAACTGCCCTCATTTGCCTTCGGACTCCCCTTTAACAGGTTTTGCTGTTTTGCAATTTTCCAAAATGTTGGTCCTGACAAGTGACCAAAAAGATGTTTAAAATAACGCGGGAACAAGTCAGAAGGAGAAAACCAAGACAAAAGAATCCTACTTTGCCGAAAACATCAAACTCTGCGTTGAGCTACAGGTGCAATTCGAAATTTTAAAGGCGCTTCAGCCAAAAGAGTGCAAAAGATCAGATCACGTGGCCGTCGTCGTGATCGTCTGCCATAGTGCTATTAGTGCTTCATGTTCACTGTCGCGGACTCGCCGTTGTTTTTGTTGTAATTTTTTTTCGTTACTTTCACGCATTTCTGTGAATACAGTATGTGGATTCAAGGTGCGCGATTTTTAGCGAGATCTTCTTCGTTAAGCGGACATTTTCAACGAGGAATCTCCGGTTGGGCGTCTCTTAACTTGCCGATGACGAAACCACCTTCAAAATGCTTCGCTCGAAACTCCAAACCCAAATCTACTTTCTTCTATAGCACCACAACGAACGCTCCGGTGAAACAAACTTTTGACTATTTTTTTGTTTTGGACTTCGAGGCAACATGTGATAGAATTCCGGTGCAGCCCCAGGTAAGTTATTTTTTATTCATTCTGTTTTACATGTACAACTTATTGCGTAGGCCAATGTGCGATAAGCACGTCGTTTTGCCGCCATCTTCAAACTACGAAACTTTGGTTTTACAACTTTTGTTTCCCTTTTATCTCAGAAGGAAAAATGTTTGTGCCCTTTTGTTGCTCGGGTACCATATGTGATAATGCATATTTACCTCGTTGAAATTACGATAAAAGTAAGATCTTGTTGGAAAAAAGTAACAGGACTCGAGGAGGCCTCTCGTTGTAACTAACTGATAAGATAAGCAGAATTAATTAATGAAAATATTCTGCTAGGAGATTTGATATAGATGACTTAATATAGTTGTGAGTTGTAAATTAACTTTGAAGGAGTTCTATAGAACCAAAAGACTTGTTTGGAGATAGGGCCTACTGCATGGGCCTGTCATAATCATGGATTTTGCTTAATGTTGTGGTCTTTATCATTGTACTATGCACTTTGGTATTTGTAGGAAATCATAGAGTTTCCATGTTTAAAGCTCAATGGCAAAACAATGGATGTAGAAGCCAAGTTTCATCAGTATGTGCAGCCAAGGGTCCATAAGCAACTTACTACGTATTGTACAGAGGTAATATATAAATCTAAGGTTTCATCAATATGTAAACTTTATTTTTGCTTTCCTCGATATTGCCAATTATGTTTAGGCGTTTTTCCATCTGATTGTGCTTTTAACATTATTAAACCGTTGTTACAAGCGCTGAAACATCGTTTGGAACTTAATAGGCTAACCCAACTTTGGCGTTTTACCAACGTTTTACAAGATGTATGGAAAGAAATGTAATCAAAATGGATAGAATGTTGACCTTGGTAACGCGGGGCCTTGATTGCAAAGTCAAAGTATTGTTAGCCATCATTGTCGCTTTGATCCTCTTTAAGTACTCTTATTCAATGGGGAATTTGCCCGCAATTTAGCACTTTTATGGTATGGCCATTAAATTGTACTACAGCTCAAAACTGTTGGCATGAGCAATTCAGAGATCACATAGCTTTGTAAACTGTAGCCTATGTAGAACACTATTCGATTTATTTGGTGGTCTTCGATGCACCCTTCATCCAGCTTCAAATATTGCTAATCATCAGGCAGAAACTGAGAGGACGGCAGTTTCTAGGTGGTTGGGTAGAGCGCCTGGGATGATTAGAGGTATGGGATAGGTTATCTGTATTCCCAAAGCCCTGTACACACTGCGCAAAAATGAGCACTACAATCCAAAAACTTTAAACTGGAAGGAAACCAAATTCATGAAACTAGTTTTTTAAAACTTGAGCCTACACACTGCAAAAAACCATATCTAATGCCACGATTAAAGTTCGGTTATTTCTTACTTTTCGCTAAAGAGCTGTAAGTTTTGATTTGGATAATTTCATAAACCGTTAATACCCTAATCCCTCGAGTATAGTCCGCAGACTATACAAGGTTTTTTGACCAGTGTAGGATACCTGCGGACTATGTACAGACTCAAAATACCGTTACCGTAATACGGTACCGGTATTTTCAGTATGTACATATACCATATTTTATAAAACGGAACATTTTATTCAATATACTATAGGCTACAGTACATGCGGTATAATTAAAAAACCACACAAACAACAAAGGTTCTGTTTATGGTAGTTCCTTGGATAGGTCCGACTCCTAACCGTCAAACGGTATTAGCACAGTGCAAAATGCGGACTATTCATAGGGGCGGACTATACTCGAGGGATTAGGGTAGTTTAAAGATTTAATTATCACTTTAAGGTACACAATCATTTGTATATATCAATTATCAATATGTCATGAAATAACAGATACTAGGTAAAATTAGATGCATCATTTTTCAATTCTATTGTTTAGTATTTTACTAATATATATATACTGATCACAGTCGATAAGCTCATATAATTCCAGACTTCAAAACACAATTGATACGATATGCTGTCCTACATAACTTAAATGTGTTTGGAATTGCTCTCAGAACAGAGCGCTTCCATAACCAGGATAGAACCCCTTCTATCCTGGTTATGGAAGACACACGTGCTCTGTTCTGAGAGCAATTACGAACACATTTAAGTTATGTAGTACTGAACAAGTCATGAAGCTTGCCACATGGTGGGGAAACGTCGTTTTTTGGAAGGAAAAACGTTTTTGGTCGTGTTATTGTGTTTTATATACGATATGCTGTCGTCTGCAGTATCATCGACATCGTGCAGACCAAGCAATTGGTAGCAGCGCCACCACCAAGAAGTTTTGGCCTAGTTTTACCAGATGAAAGCGAGATACCGACACTCCACGCGTAGGGAAAACTTAGCTAGAAAACGTGATTTTCTAGTTTTTGGTTTTGTGAAAACAGTTTGCTAGGAAACTTTTTTCGTTGCATGCTACAAACCTGGAAAGTTTAAAGTTTTTCGTTTTGGTTTTTAGTTGTAGTTTTCTCATATTCTACTGGGCTTAAAAAAGTGGTTTTAGTCAGTCTGTTTTGCAGATGCGTTACACTTCACTCTTTTATTTTAAAATTCATCACATTCACATCTAAGTTCTATGAAGTTTCTGTCAAAGCTTATCTTGTCACATTGCTGTCTTTTTAGATTTTGAATATGATATCCAAAAGAAACCTCCTTACTTCGACCAAAGCAAACATTTTTCTTTTCAGGGCTTTAGTACATTTAGCTATAAAGTTAAAATTAAAATTTTCAAAAGAGGTAATTGACTTTCGGAAAATGTTGAAAGGCTTCCTTTCATCAGCTTGTATATTTATGTGTAAATGGCTTTAATAATGCTCCAAACTTTTCTTTTCTTGTGTATTGGTTACAAAATTTATCCTTTAATATTTTTCAAGTTGCTAGTATGGTCGATACAGTGACAAAATTGCAAGAACACATTCTATTTAATGTAATTGCATTGATAAAATAGGCAGATTACATTTTTCTGTTTTAGTCTTCAAGTTGTTTGACATGATAATATAATAAGCGAGAATTGTTCTTCTCAACCACTGTATTTATTAATGCTCAGAGTTTCCGCACGACTGCGCCTTTATCAGGAGCTATATTTGTAAAGCCTGATGGATCATCTGGGTTAGTTTTAAAAATATTAAATTTCAAAATGTTTTTCCTGAGAGTTTACTTTTAATGATTTTACACGGATAGCTCCTGATGAAGCCGCAGTCACTCTGAAAAATTTAGCAATTATTAAATACTGCCACATAACCTGGCGTTGGTGTTTAGCCTTGTAGCAGCCTATAGGCCAACGTTAAAAATTTACAGACAAACAAAACAATAAATACTTTGTGTTGTGGAGAACAAGTCTCATTTACTAAATTACATTTTAACAAGTAAAAGTGCTGAAACGGAACAAAAATGTAAACTGTAACAAATGGTTAAGTTTTCACGTCTCCACATATGGTGGAGGAGGTACCAGCAACTGCTGTCAAATAGGTAATCTGAACACGGTGCTGGTGAGGAACAGCCTTATGGATTGGTTAATGTTGATTGGTTGGTTGTGGAGTTTTAACGTTGGCCTATTTCTGCACATGTGGTTTAATGGGATGGGATGGAATGTGCCAGCCTCACCTAACTGGAAATTTCGAATTTTGTCTATAAAGGGGGACTTCCACCTCCAAAAAAGGATCTTTAACGTGCAGAGAAGAACCTGGACCTATATGCAGGGCTGCTACCGACCTGAAAAGTCAGGGAAAAGTACTAATTTAAGCGATTTGTCAGGGAAAGGCATGGTAATTTATAGAAGTGCAAAAGTTTTAGTTGGGGGGATATTTCTGTCTGAACGGTGGCGGATCAAAGAGAAGCCATGAAAGCTACTTTCACCATTTCTTAAAGGTTCAATACGTGAAGCTGCCCTAGATTTTTTAAAAAATATTTGTTATTACAGCAAGGGCGATATTTTGATCACTGACATGTCCTTTTCTGGATCAAGAACAAAGATCCCACGATCAAAGGGCAGGTTTAGGCAGTGGTGAAATTGTTCTTGTCGGTAAACTCAATAAAATTGATGCAATTGTTTTTAAAATTTTTCCATATTTTCCCGAATACAAATTTTCAACTTTCAGATCCGGAATTCATGTAGATTCAAAAAAAAAGAAAAGCGACATTTGAATTGTCTTAGCGGACTTTTTAGGATGATGCGCGACGTCATTTTAAAATTATTCTTGAGTTATTGAGTTCTCAATATTGTCAACAGTTTTTGGAGACAAGTTTTCAAAAATTTCCATGGTTTCCCGAAGAGAAATTTACAAAATTATCAACGTTTTCCCGAGAATAGATGTTTACAATTGGCCACGGTTTCCTAGAGTAAAATTTTTGAAAAATTGTTAGTTTGCCGATTACAAATTCGTGAGAACTACGGGCAATAGAAAACAATTATAATCAACTGGTAGGAAAAATGGAAATATTTATCCATGAAATGGTAGGCCTACATTCTGGTTAGGGAAGGGCAGAGAAATTAATTTCTAATTTTGGTAGTAACCACACCGTGGTAGTAACACTGTACATGGGACCTTGGTTTAAACACTCATCCAAAAGAGTCGCCACTTGGAGAATTTGGCACATCCTCAAAATTCTCACCGACCTCGACCAGGTAGCGAACCCGACAACCTAGGTTCAAGAGGCAAGCGCGTAACCACCTGTAATGTCCTTGTAAACAACATAAGCCATTATATGGATGGAAAAATAGTTCCCCCAGTATTTTATGTGATGTCATTTTTACAGTGATGTATGAATTTCAGTTCGTAAATGTTTTACAGGAGATAAACGTTTACAATAAGTCTTATTTAGTTGTGACTGAAATAATGTGGAAAATTATTTTGAAGTTTTTTATTTTTTTTCCCATAGTTGACTGGAATTATTCAAGAAATGGTTGACAATCAGCCAGAGATTGGAGTAACTCTTCAGGTCAGACAACGTAATGGATTTGGAATAACTTTTACAAAGATTTCATTTCTTTACATGTATTTCATTCGTCTGTTTAACTAATTCATCTAGAACTTTGATAAGTGGCTCCGACAAGAAGGTGCTCTAGATGAAGGTGTCAACATTACTTTTGTAACGTGTGGCGACTGGGATCTGAATATAATGTGAGTTTTGAATGGTATCATAATGTCAATGATTCTAAGCATTATACCTACAATAAGGCAAGCAATGTACAAACCTTAAGCTACATCCACACTGGAGGAAACAGAGGAAGATTTTGTTGCCAATTGCTACCAGATGTTTATATAAAATGTTTCACATTTTTATGTTAATGTTTTTAGAACAAAATTGGCAACAGTTATCAACAAAGTTTTTCTCTATTCCTAACAGTGTGGACTTAGATTTAGGCCGGTCTATTATCTTTACTTAGTTCATAACAATCATCATGAATCTTTTAAAATATACTCAGTGACAGGGTAATCATTTAAATGAACAACTGTTTGATATAAAAGAGAAAAAAAAATTCCAATTTACATTTTTACACACACCCATGCCTGCAATACTTTCAGAATTGGTTAATTCAAGCTGTATGAAATATTCTTTGTTGTGCATCAGTGAATTGTTGACAAAGATGGTTGATCTGGTTTCCTGCATTGCCTGCTGTTAGATCCTATCAATAGGACTTCCTTGCTTTGTGTTTATTATCATTTTCACTGTGAACCCCAAGCATGTCCTTTATTGCAATCCAGAAATCAAATTTATTGTATGTTGCAATGCATATTGTTCATTACTAGGTTTTGGTGTTTATTTACAGGTTACCAAATGAATGTGATTATTTTAAACTTCCTATTCCATCTTATATGAAGTCTTGGATTAATATTAAAAAGGTATGATATTACTTGTGATGTCCACATAAAGTATTATTTTGTAATGGTATTAATCACTCATAGAACTTTAAAAATCTAGCATTACAAATAAAATTTTGATTTTGTTATTAAATTATCCAAAATCTAATGAATTGTAAGTGTGGAGCTTGATTTTGGATTCTTGCCAGGTTTTTTAAAGTTAATGGGATAAACTTTAACTTTTATAAATGTTAGCAACCTAAGGTGGACAAGTCATGTTTTAAGTGTAAAAACACCTTTGCAAGTTTTAATCCTTCCTTAAAACGGAAGTAAGCATCATAATTTTTAGTATTGCAGGTATTGGGATTTTGTATCTCTTTAATGTCGCTTTATAGGGATTGTTTGACAGTGAAATTTTCTATTTATCAGATTACTTTAATTTAGTATTATTGGTTTGATTATAGTGTAAATTTTCCCTTTGCATAATAGATATAGTGTTTTGACAGTTGTATTTTATTTGTACGTTTTTTATTCAACTATTTTAGCCTTTCGTTAATGTAACTGGAATTTGGCCAAAAGGTCTTCTTCACATGATGTCTATTGTGGGGCTGAAGCATGAAGGACGTCTTCACAGTGGAATTGGTAAGTGGTGTAGTTTGAACTCTTTTTGATCTAGTTTCTGGAAATACTGACTGAAGTCTTTAAATTATTTTCACACTTTTTGCTATGTGGAAACTTAATGCTAGTTTGATAATATTTGAACACCTTTTCATTAGATTTTTCAATTTTGCCTTCTTTTTTGTAGATGACTGTAACAATCTTGCCAAAGTGATGAAACATCTACATGGCAAAGGCTACATATTTGACAATACTGGACAGAGAGAGTAGCAGTTAACGTAGGACAATATATATTCTCTTCAATTTATTTCTGATGACTTCCATATCACCATTGCTGGGATTCATCCCCATTACCAAGATTCTGAAATCTGAAGTGATTTCACAAGAAAAATTTGAGCCGCTGGTTTTTTGCTTGTGAGCATGTTATCTATTGTGTGGTTGCATACCATGGATTATAAGTTTTTCCCGAAGAATGAACTAATTGGTTGTTTTATCAAACTCACCCCATACCACAGTTGCACATTTTGCATGGACTTGAGTCCAAGACGCGCCTTAATTCCAAACTCCGTGCTACAGTACAGATGCACTAAAATTTGTTAATTTGGACTAAGAACTGCCAAATCTGAGACATGTCGTTTAAGATTTGTCTGCAGGTACCTTGAGATAAGTTTCCACGCAAATACGTATAGAATTAAAAATAAGGAATGCCTGAGTGCTTTTAATCTTACATATTTCACATGCAATTCTGTTCCTTTGGAGAGCATGTGGAGAGTGAATTTTAAAAACTTTAAAATTAAATTTTAATTCAAAAAAGAAAACATAATTTACATAACAATTTTCCAATCAATAAATGGAAGGCACTTTTATCGTTAGCCATGGTATCACCACAAATAAGTAAACAATAAACGTTATACTTTTTCCTATATACAGCAAATATTCTACATGCTGAGTACATGTTTATTATTTGCAACGTTTTTGTCGTGCTCGAATATGTAGCAAACTACGAGAAAAACATGCAGCATCAAACCAAATTTTTCATTGGTTATATTCTGAACCTTGTCGAATGTAATGCGTTTTTTTTTCCAACTTGCATCCACAAGTGGCTAATTCTTATTGCCTAAAGCACAGCACACATAATATTAGTAGGTTCACCGCCACTTTTTTGGTTGGTTTTGCCACCGTATACTTTAGCATTTCGTATCTGCCCTGTTGTTTTGCAGATATCACAACAATGAAGTTGAGCCCATCTACATGAAAAAATGAGAAAAAAAATATTTACAAGCGCAATGCATGGCTGAGGGCGAGTTGATATCGACAAACCAACAGGGTGGCATTGCAGTGTTTTCCCACCAGAACATCAAAGGCGCCGACAAGGAGTGACCCTACTTATATTATGTATACTGTGCCTAAAGAAAACTGCGCTTAAAACCTGGAAAAACTCGATGAATTTTAGAATTGTAGCTCAAGCTGGAACTCCAGTAAGCAAGACATGATTTGTGCGGCTGTGGTTTGTCCAGTTATCAAGCTGAAGCTTACTGGAGACTAACTTGAGGCCAATTTCAGTGTGCAGGTGTGGTTCGGGGTCAAAGCTGGCATTAATTTCTTGTTATATTATGGATTACTGTGACCATTGAATTTTACCCAGCTTACTAGTATTTAAAACTGTAGGTTATATAAGGATTTGAATGCTGTGTACCACATTAACATTATTTCCCATCTCTCATAGTAAATAAGTTAGAATTCTGTTTTTCATTGAAGAACATCTCTATCCCCATAAAAGTAAATATTTTTTATTTTTGTAATGACAGTAGCAAAAATATTTTACCATCATTGGTTTGTTTGAAATTAATTTCTGGATCTACTATAGTTGACAATTATTTCTAGGATGTTGTTGTTGGCAAAGGCCAAAAGGTTTAGTGTCTGACCTAGTATTTTAATCACGAGTGTTGGTGACTTGACGTAAGTGGAGTGAAGTTGTCAATGAATCCAGCTGACATCACAACCCGTTTGTTCAAGAAATTGTTTACCCCAGCCACTTTAATCTTGAAAGAACCTTCAAATGTTTTCAAAGAAATCTTATGACTTAATATTTGTTTGTTTAAACCGTGCTGCGATAGGTTTTGCTTATCTTATAATAGCCTAAGGCCTACATGAGTCATTTTGGGTCGATTTTGTGATAATTGTGTGGAGTCTTGGGTTCTGTTTGATTAAATTTCTGAACATACAGTCCAATACCTTACAGGCATCACAAACCGTGCCTTTTGGTAGTAGGGACATTAGTAAAATTAAATCAGACTAGGAGTCTGCATCATGTTGGACACCAGCATTATCAATTAAATTTGTTAACTCTTTAAGTTTATGGCCATCCCTAGGTAATCCGTTCCAATTCTGAATTGCATGTGGGAAGAATGACCAATAGAACGCATCTGCATGAACACAGTGCTCCTTCATTGGGTTAGAATGATAACTTTACTGCCACGACATGTTCATTCCAAAGTTTCCTCTAAGAGCATTGTGTTTCTGGGCAAGGTAAATCCCTTGAAAAGCTCCATTCTTAAGCTGTGTCCCATTCTAGAGATTCCATTGCTGTGTCCCATTCTAAAGAATGGAGCATAACACAAGACATATTTTAAAAAGGATAAAAATAGGCACTAGTTTTCCATTAGCAAGGTGGCTGACTGATTAGCCTTCTTGTCCTGCAAGCAGCAGACTCAATTTCAATTCCTGGGTTGCTATCCTCATTGTGGTTTTTCATGGCTTTCTACAATATATCGGCCATGGCCATATTCCTTTCCCATCACGTCCTCCCCTCTTTTATTTACGTTCTTCCCCAGCCATATATAGTGAAGAATTCGTAGCTTTCCCTTGTTTAGTGCACTTTGGATTTCATGAATAAATAGTGCCAGTTGGGTTTCACAGGAACGTCCCTTTCTGAACCCGTACTGGTTATCAGTAATTAGCTTCTCCTGGTTAAGGTATCCACTATTCTTGAATAAATTTTATGTTCTAGTAATTTAACAACAAGGCAAATATTTTCTCACTTCCAATCATCCGGAAGATTGCCAGAATCAAAATTGAATTGAGTTGTAAATAAATTAAAAATTTAAATAGATATATTATCTTCACTTAAACTTGCATAATATCGGTGATGATACCAAAGCGTGTTTCTCCTTCTTGTAGTGATGTATTAACAATTCAGTACTATTGTTTATCATTGCCTGTGACATGGTTTTCATAACTCGACTAAGGCTCATTACATCGCATTTAAAAATTTTAAATTTTGCATGCTTTGTCCAAAAATTTGGTGAAACTTGTTTTTTAAAAAGCATAAATTACTGTGGCCAGGGCATGTGTTGAACAAGCAGATGGCATTTTATATTTTCAAAAACGGAAAATGCTAAGTGAGAATTTTAGAATGAAATTAGGATAATGTACAATATATGTGTACATTGCAAATATATATTCCATGCTTTCATATTGATGGAAGAGGAAACTATGCAAATGCTAAACAAATGTCAAAAGCCCCAGGTCATCTTCGTCCAAGGTCAATGAAACTTAAGTCACATAGGTTGATAATTGTATTTTTTTGATTAGTTTAATAAAGAAACTGATATGTGTATATATATGTAAATATACACTTGCACATGCTAGAACCAAAATAGTTTACATGTTAGTATATTTTTTTTATTTTTTTTTCAATTTTGAAAAATTGGTTTGCTTCCCAGCTAGATGAATATACTGTATTAGCTTTAATAAATACAGCTCAATAATTCCATGTTGACCGTGACAATTTATTAACCTGATCTGGAGTCATTTACTTGTTTACCATAACTAATAAATTCATTAGCAAATGAAAGTAAAAAATGTGAACCTGAGGAAGTGACTGTGGATAGGGTAATAAAATGGGGACACGAGAAGTTTTGATTATAGCTGCACACAGTAAATAAAGTGTGGCAGAAGGTTTATTAATCGATTGCCACAAGGCACGGTAAAACAATCAACATTTTGACTGGTGCAAACGGGTGCAAACATAACAGTAATCATTTGTTTGTGGCGATCAAAATTTATTAAATGTTGAAAATGGAGCCATAAAACTAATTTTCTGATGCTCTACAACTTTTCAATTTATTCTGGTAGTACAGAAAGCAGTGACCTTGAATGGTTTGTCCAAGGGCGGCCATAATCACATGTGCAGGTGGTCCCCTAACCATTCTGCACATTCATGACATATCATTTCAATCGTACAGATGGAGAGAAGCGTTGGGCACTGGTCCATCCTTTCATTACCTGGTTGGTGACCAAATTCCAAAATCTGAATTTTAGGACTTCTAGTGAAAAATTTAGGACTTATTTGACAAATATTTAGGACTTGTTTTAAGCAAAATTAGGACCAATTTTAGGTGTTTTCCTAGTAAAACAGATCTGTTTCAGCTTGTTTTTCATGTAAATGGTATAGATAAACATTTCTAGAATGCAGTATTATAATAAATTGTATTTTATTATTCAATCCACTTTGTGACAATGAAAAAAAATCGTTTGTGTGCAATTTTTTTTAACACAGCAATATCTGCATTAAATGAATCCATTGTGCTCTCCATCTCAAGAACAAGTTTTTTCTTCTTTTCATCAATCTTAATGATTTCATCCTAGGCATTTCGTTTTTTCATAAGGAGCTTTTCATCAAAAGTTTTTTTCTTTAGCCTTTGCCTTTGTGACATTCTTGCCATTCTTTTGAACAAATTCACAAATCAACCATTGTGAAACAAGGCTCTCCTCTAAAAGATTATCAACAAGGCACTCCTTGTTAACTAACAATCCACATTCAAAATCAGCTTGCCCTGCTAAGACTATCTACATACATTGGATCAATGCACCAGATTTCCACAAGATGATCCAAATGCTGGTCAACACGAGGCATTTGACCACCTTCAATTATGAGAGAAGGTGAAAACACACTGCTCCCACAAACTCCTTTGCTGTTGATCGAAGATCGCTCAATAATTTTCTGTGCAGTTGCATTCAGAAAGGCCCGACATTCACTTCCTCGGAGCATTTTTAATAGAAGATTAAGCTGAGTAGAATAGATTAATTGCTTGTGGTTTTATTAAATTCTCTTAACTGTACAAGTCAATTGAAGTGAACTTTGTTGTATTAGTTTCCTTTGAGAGAACTTCTTGCTACAAGGCTACTCAGATCTTTAAATAGGAATGGTGCATGTGGTTTGTTGGACTAGTACTTGCACAAAAATTCTTCAAGTGAAAGTAAAAAAATGTGAACCTGAGGAAGTGACTGTGGATAGGGTAAAAAAATGGGACACGAGAAGTTTTGATTATAGCTGCACACAGTAAATAATGTGTGGCAGAAGGTTTATTAATCGATTACCACAAAATTCAAGTAAAAAATGAGTCCAAAATTAGTGTGGAACTTTTCAATCCGTTTTTCAATGTGTTGGACAAACATTGAAAAACGCGACTACACTTCGCTAATCAGTTGTTTATTTAAGCTACTAACATTCAAGATGGCCAACACTGATGTCTGAACACTTGATAAATAGAGTGGCTTTCAAATGGCTCTGCGCATGCGCGTAATAGGTGGCGCCGCCTGGTGGGCAAAACAATAAAAACGTCATGCTAGGAAGAAAAGGGC
>JAQGBX010006214.1:0-12746 GCA_034698745.1 Megaphyllum sjaelandicum
AAGGGGGAAGGTTGTTTAACAGGACACAATGCGGATAGGGGGTGGGGTGAGTCCAATTTTGGAAGAAGTCCTTTTTGAATGGCCCCTAATGTAAAATGGACCGCGAAAAGAAGTGATGCTTGATCTTACCCCTTATTAAGGGCAATCCTTACATGCATTGGTGCATTGATGGACTACCATCCTCTGTTAATACATGTACACTTTTGAAGACTACAGTGTATTGCATACAATGTACACTGTATTACTTTTCATCACATTCATAACTTCACCGAATGTATTGTATTTGCGAATGCATGTCTTACATTTCCGCCTCTTAATCCTGCTGTTATAATCATAGCAAGGAAGAACTCCTCTTCACTACGCCGCCTTGATTGAAAATGAGGACGAAATATTTAAAATGCTGACTGAAAATGGGGCAGATAAAGATGTTACCGATTTGGTACGTTAATCGTGATCATTTTAGGGCAGCTAGCTTCTGGAATTTAAGTTGTACAGAGGGCGTCAGAAATCACGTACTTCAGACTAATGACATTATTTGTGCAATCCGTCCTATGAATTTCTAGGACCAATTGTAAAACCCTTCGTCAAAGTTATATCGAAATTAATGGTCCATTTCAGTCATTTTTAAAACCAATGCCTTAATTCGCACTAAGCGTGACCGGCGATTTATACAAATTAAAACGATTTCTGAAGCACCCTGAAAGATGTAGATAACGTAACTTTTCATAGGTTGATGTCAATTTTCTCGATTCGTTTAGATGGGCAAATCCCCTATTGATTACAAGGAAAATCCAGCCGAATATACATTGAGGCCTCCCGACAATACTCAAAATACGTTTCAATCCATAGAGGTTTCATCAATGCTGAGACATCCTTCCCCAAGTAGGTAGTAGGTTAATGAGAATTTTTTAATCAACAAGTTTCATTGGAACTTGTTTTATTCTATTGCTTACTGACAATTTGGTACATTCTGGTATTTTGAGACATGCATGACTGGTAGAAAATTATTGATGTTTGTTGAGTTAAAACTATTTTACAAGTAAAATGGCGAAAACTCCAAAACACTGGAATAGGACATACCAGAGCATTAATGTACAATTGTATAACAATTAATGAGGTGCAATACTAATTCCACTAAAGCAAGGTGGCTTTGACCATTTAATTGAGCAATATTCTTATTTCGTTGGTTTAGTACTCATACTAACGAGAACAGAAATTCGGTCCATGATCCAACGAGGGGATTTGGCCAAAATTGAAAGGGCGATCATGAACGGTTATGGGGAGAGATTTTTGGGAGAAACCACTACTAACACACGGGTCAGAGAAATATTGGAGTCCATTCCAGAACATCTGGTAAACATTTTACATGATTATTTTGTTTTTTATCTTTTAACGTTTTCTCTTATAAATTAAGGAGAAATTATTTTCATTACATTCGAGGAGTTATTAAACAATGCAAAATCTCACTCTTCAATGATAAAAGAAAAGGCGAAATTATAATTATTTAAATATTGCAGAAAGTCATTTCGTCGAGCTAAAAGCTCAAAAGTATATTTAATCCATCTGAAGGTAATTTGGTGCTCATAGTCATCCATCTGAGCCATTTGGAAATAAAACGATTTATTGAAACCTTAATATTCGGATCTTAAATTATTTATAAGAGCCTTGGTCTCTTTGTTGAAACTATGCTCTCTCGTCGGAATTTTTATGTCAAATCTGAATATTTCCGAAACTCAATTTCTTAAATTTACAGAAAACCTTGGCTGCACTACAAGCTGCAATTGAATCAGGGTCTTTACAAGATGTTAAAGATCTCATGAATCGTAAAGGATTGGTCGTAGCAAAGGACAGCCAAGGCCTTACCATCTTGCATAAAGCAGTATTACATGGTCAAAAAGAGATTGTCCAGTATCTTATTGATGAGAATCCAAAAGCGATTTTTGCTAAAGATCACGTAAGCAATAGTAAAAATTTTATAGAAATAAAAACAAAAGTATGACATCTTTTCTGTTTTTAACATTTCGTATTTGAAATTGTTTAATGTTTACAGGACAAACGGACGCCTGTTCATTATGCTGCTGCTTTAGACGACGATGGGGAAATTTATAAAATATTAACAGAAGCTGGTGGAAATACAACACTGCCTGACTGCGTAAAGTTTATTTTACATTACACAGTATTGTGAATTTAAAAATGTTAAGAAAATACCATTAATTGCCGTAAAAAATCTTCCAGGATGGCAAAACGCCGGAATTTTATCGACAAAATCCTTCGAGTCTTGACCTGAAAAAGATTCTGGAGCGAAGGCTAGAAGGTTCAGGAAAATTAAGTATTTCCAACAATTCTCAAGGAGGAGGAAACCGTAAAACATCCATGAGATTTAAACGTAAGTAGATTTACCACAAAAATTGACCCAAAAAAGTCCAGAAGTTCTCGAACCTCCTGTTTTAGGTGGAACAGCAGATGCAAATAACTCGACAGGAAATTCGAGCAGTGTTGTAAAGCAATGGCTGCGAAGTGGGGACATTGAAAAGTTGGAAAAAGCTGTGATAGACGGACACGGGTTGAAAATAATTCGAGAAACCACAGCTGACCCAAGGGCGAGAGCATTTTTAAGGACAGTTCCAGCATACATGGTAAAATTTTGCATTTTCAAATCCAGTTTTAAATTTTACGATTAACTGAATCATGCTTAAACGAATTTATTTTAATTGACGTTTTAAATTCATGGTCATGCAATAACACGTCTATTAAATTTCATGTTCACGCATTGCCTGATTGCCCCATAATCAGTATAACTAAGACCAGCCTGTTTCAACATTGTCAATTAATCTACTTAATGCATGGAATGACTCAGAAAACCAATTTAATTGCAGGCAAAAATTGGTGCAATTCACGAAGCGGTTTGCCAAGGATCGTTGGACGATTTCAAAGTACTTATGGATCGCAAAAAACTGATTATGTCCAAGGATCAATTGGGAGTAGGATTGTTGCATAAAGCGGTGCTGTTCGGACAAACCGAAATCGTGCAGCATCTGCTGGAAGAATTTCCAGAAACGTTGAACATCAAAGACAAGGTAAGTTGCAATGCCTGCAAAATTTAACAAATATTAAACGTTTCCTTGCAAGAATGATGAAAGCTGCATTGAAATGTTCATTAATTAAAGTCTGGAAGAACAGCGTTACATTATGCAGCTGCAGTGAAGAATAAAGACGAAATATATCCATTATTAACTGAAGCTGGAGCCCAAGCCCATCAACCGGATGCGGTAAATACCCTTTGCATGCTCACTACCGAATATTGATGTTACTCATATCACGAGATAAAAGATAAATAGTCACGTGATTATCTCGGGTTTTAGAAAGGGCGCTCAGCTGAATTTTACTATGAAAATGAAGGTGAGCTAGATGTCAATGAAATTCAAAATCGCGTAAATCGTCAAAGAAATCGGATGAATATTGCGGGAAAGCAGAGGAACCCAAACACTAAGCCACAGGAAAATGGTAAGAAAATTATTCCAATAAATCTTTGCCAACAGACACTAAAAGTAGAAAATGATATCATATTTATATAACAGGGTTCCCCCAGAAATTTCATTTTCAACTTCCCTGAATTTTCCAGGTTTTATAAAAATTTCCCTGAACAATGACAACGTGAAAAGTTGACATATTTTCCAAAATTGACACTGGAAAGTATTTTTTTTTTAAATTTCCTAACGGCAATTTTTAAAATTAACATAGAATTTTTTTTTAAAAAATTTAAAAAATTGCATTAAAACTTTTTAAAATGGGAAAATTTTGTATTCGAAAAATGTTAAAAATTTGCTCGGAAAAACCTAGAGAATATTGAAAATTGGTACACGGAAAACGTGGACAATTTTGCTAATCTGTACTCGGAAAAACGTGGAAAATTTTGCAAATTTCTACTCAGAAAACGTGGAAAATTGTGTAAATTTGTACATGGAAAACGTGAACATTTTTGCAAATTTCTACTAGGAAAATGGGCCCTGAGCTAACCTTGTAGAAGTAATAATTTTGGATCCCTATGACTGCGTTAAAATTCCCTGACTTTTTCAAAATAAAATATTCTTCCCTGACTTTTCCATGTCATTTTGAAGTTTCCTGACCTTTCCAGGTTTTCCAGGTCTGGGGAACCCTGTATAAACATGGCAAACGAAATTGAATGCGAAATTAAGAAATTTTTATTTGTTTACATCATGCATTTGTTTGACTGAATTAAAAACTAAAAGTATTAACTGACAATTGAAAATGTTTTGAAATTTTGTTAAAGTATCATGTTCCTGTATTAAAAGATTTCTGATAATACATGGTCATAAATTTGCCCATGATATCGACTAGGTTTCAACATAACTGGCGCAAATATCCGAAAGTGGATCCACGCTGAAGACATTTCAAAACTGGAGCAAGTGGTCCTAGAAGGCCAGGGATACAAGCTATTGTTGGAAACGTCCAACAACCCAAAAGTGAAGCAGTTCCTCGTCAGTGTCCCATCGTTCGTGGTGAGGATTATTTTTCAGGTTGTAATGTTGATCGAATTAAAAGTACCTAATAAAGAGATCATTTACGTGTATGCAGAATAAAATTCGTGAAATTCACAATGCAGTTGTGCTTGGAGATATACAGGGGGTCGAAGCAGCAGCTGAGAAACCCTCTTTGTTACTGAGCAAAGATGAAGCTGGAATGACACCCCTACACAAGGCAGTGCTTCTGGAACAGGAAGACATTCTCCAGTTCATCCTCAACACAAATTCGCAGACCCTACAGGCAAAGGATGAGGTAAGACTCGAATTTTTAAGAAAATTTTAGAAAATTCTTTGGCAAATAACGACGTTCATAAATCGTAAAAAAATTGTGAAGGATGGACGAACTGCGATACATTATGCAGCTGGTCTTAAGGATAACGGAAGAACCTATGAAATGCTGGAAAAAGCAGGAGCTGACACACAACTCATTGATAGTGTGAGTATCTAAGCAGTGATCGATTATTATAGCAGATAACCCTTGTGTTTTCCTATTCCTTCCCATAATATAACGCTATGCAATCAACATCATCTAACAGGGTTCCCCCAGAAATTTTATTTTCAAGTTCCCAGACTTTTCTAGGTTTTGAAAAAAATTCCCCAGACCAATGACGAGGAGAATTTTGCAATTTCTAACTCGAAAAACGTGGAAATTTTTGCAAATTTGTCCTCGGAAAACGTGGAAAATTTTGCAAATTTGTCCTCGGAAAACGTGGAGAATTTTCCAAATTTGTTATAGGAAAACGTGGCAAATTTTGCAATTTTGTCCTCTGAAAACATGGCAAATTTTGCAATTTTGTCCTCAGAAAACGCGGACTACGATGAATTTCCCTCAAATTAAGTGATTCTTCCCTGGTATGGTGGAACCCTGTCTAACCTTTAACATTGTTTTGAAATATAATATTTGGATTTTTTAAAAAAAGATAGTGTATGGTCAAGTTAAACATAGTTTACACCAGTTAAAACATTTTCAAATGCTGATTTAGAAAGGAAAAGCTGCTGAACATTACTTGACCTATCCTGGAGAGTTGGATATGAGACAGTTGATGTCCCATGTGCACCGTTGCAAACCAAACGGATTCAGCAAGCAAGAAAATAACAGCAACGGTGTAAAACGACAATCTCAGCCGAATCTGAGACCAGTGAGAAAAGGTATTTTTCAACAGATTTTAAAAATATTTTCATGAGAGCGTTTACTTTGTCACTGCTTGCAACTCTTTAATCTCTGAATAACAAATTAAAAATAGCTGCAACCAGCGCAATGAACAACGAGACCATCACCAAACTGATCCAGCAGGGCGATATTGACAAATTGGAGCAACTGGTTCTGGATGGATATGGTAAGAAACTAATAGGAAAATCGTCGTGGAACGAAGATGTCAGGATATTTTTGAAGAAAGTGCCTCATTACATGGCAAGTGATCATGATCCTAACAATTAATCTACTATGAAAACGGCTGTCCAATAATATTGAAAACGCGTCTTCTTGTTTGCAACAGGATCGCATTTATGCGATTCACACAGCCGCAGCCCTCGGCGACTTGCTGTTACTCCAGCAGCTTCTTGATAAGAAGAAGATGGTCTTGTCCAAAGACGAATATGGGCTCGCAGCCTTGCACAAGGCTGTGAAATACGGGCAGATGGACATCGTTAAATACCTTTTGCAAACGTTTCCAGCAAGTCATTCAGCTAAGGATCAGGTTAGTATAATTCATTGATTATATCTGAGTACTGAACCATGAATGCGTAGAAGAATTTTCCCATTTCCCTCTTGATAATTCAGGATGGTCGAACGCCGTTGCATTACGCCGGAATGTACAAAGATAGAGAGGATATTTACACCTTGTTGGTCAACAGTGGGGCTGATACTAAGATCCAAGATCAGGCAAATAAAATATTTAATTATTAAAAACTCAAGCACAATGGACTGATTTACCCCCTCCATTTCCACAAACATCTCCTTTACTTTTTCTTGCTTCACATTCAGAGAGGAAAGTCTCCTGAGCATTATTTTGCCAGCATAACCAAATTAGAAGCCACAACACCACCGCCAAAGCCCATTGAAAAGGCATCAACAGAGAAAACTGAAGAAACCAACAGCGAGAACGACATTGACCCTTTCGAAGGTAAGTTTGCTTTTACTAAATGCTCACTGAACCCTGTGCATCTTCCACACACTCAAGGCTATGTGACTTTCCTTACAAAGACGACAAAGAGATTCAAGCGTGGATCGATGAAGGTGATATCGAAAAGTTGGAAATGCTGCTTATTCAATGCCGAGGGGATAAACTTCTCGGAAAATCGTCCAGTGATCAGCAGGTTCAAGAATTTCTCGAGGCGGTACCTGCCTACATGGTAAGAGCGAGTCTTATGATTTCAAAGACAATAGTACGACAGATAGTAAAAGAGATGGCGCTTTCAGGGAAAAATAAGAGCAATTCACAACGCCTCGGCCAGCGGCGACTTGAAGGATTTGCAATCTTTGATCGACAAAGACGTTCTGCCATTGTCCTTGGATGAACATGGAGCTTGTCCACTTCACCGAGCAGTGCTTCATGGCCACAAGGATGTCATGAAGTTTCTTGCCAACACTTATCCACTCTGTTTGAAGATTAAAGATAAAGTGAGATTTTCAAATTATCACCTGTCAGTAAAAGTCATTCTTTGCAGAATTTAATGTTTACCACCTTGCAGAGTGGTCTCACGCCACTGCATTATGCAGCGCTCATCAGCAATGATGGCTACTTTTATCGGCTTCTTTACAACGCTGGTGCTGATCCAAACATCAAAGACAAGGCAAGTGAAGACGTAGATTACTATTGACTGGTAGCTATTTAAGTTTTGATAATAATCATAGTTTTTGGGTTCAGAATGGCTTTACACCGGGGCAACTGTTGCGTGGATACGGAATTTTACTGCTGGATGATTTGAAAAAGCGATACGAAGAGAAGAAGGTTCCTCCTAGGCCCCATTCGGTGCAAATGTGGGAGCGTCCTCCCACCGAGGAAATTTTGAAAGGTATGAAGTTATCTGAATAATGTCTGTTTCATGGATCTAGGAACTTCTCAACAATTCAAACTTAATTTTCTAATTTGGTGAAAACGTGTAATGTGTTATTATGTCTACTGGTAGCGCTAACTCCAAGTCCAATGACTACAGAGCATGTCAGTGCCCTAAAGCAGCAGTCAGCAGCTGTAGAAACTGTATCAACTGCTAAACGAGATGACACCATGTCAGCAGATGAGGAAAACGATGAAGACAAGGAATCGGATGAAGAAAAGGAGTCAGATTCAAACCAAAATGCTTCAGATGATGTTGACAGTGGCAATGTCGGTGAAAACGCCCGAATAGAAAAAGATGGTGATGAAGAAATTGCTGAGCAAGAAAGTGAAGCCAATGCAGACGAATATCGTGAGGGTGTAGAGCAAGATGCGGACGATGAAGAATCAAAAGCAAGCGAAGAAGACAATGAAGAAAGGATTGGGATGGAAGATCAGACCGACGAATCACAACCCAAACAAGACGCAGACAACGTCCCGGACAACAATGAAGGTGGCGCAGATGAGGAAAGCATGCCAAAGAATCAAGATGATGAGAGGGAGGAAACTGGAAATGCTGCTGACGTATTAACAATTGTAGAAGATGCAACTGAAAATGAAAACGTTGAAAGCAAAGCGGATAATATTAGTGCAGAGGTAGAAGAAGATAATGCAGAAGATGAAAAAAATGATGCACGGAACGAAGCAAAGCCTGAAGAGAGTCCACTAAAGGACGATGGTGCTGAAGACAAAGAAGCGAATCCACAAGTTAAACAGAATTTACCAGATGAGGAAGAAGTCAAAGTGGAGCAAGATGACAATGTAGAAAGCCAGAAAGACGAGGACGACGTTTTACCAGAAAAAGGCCAAGAAAGCCAGAAAGACCAAGACAATGTTTTGCCAGATAAGGGCCAAGAAAGCCAGAAAGACGAAGATGATGTGGCAGATAAAGACCAGAACCTGGCAATGAACGACGAGGATGCCACTGCTCCAGAAGAGAACGAAACTCTGTCAATGAAAGATGAGGATGTTACTGAAACGGAAGAGAACGAAAATGCTCCCGAAGTGTCAGAACAGGAGCAGCAACAAGATACAAAACAGGAACAACAAAGCCCAGTAACTGACGAAAAGGATCAGAACAAAGCAGACAGCGCTGTTGAAGAGGCACAGCCAGTCTTAGCTGAGAAGCCAGACAGCGATTCAGTACCTGTCCAAGATGGGGTTACCGAAGATGATGCAGCAGAGAGTGATACCTTGAAAACAGACCTTCCCAATGGCAATAATGATGCCGAAACAGGAGGCAATGAAATGCCAAATGAAAACAATGACGTAGGAACTCTAACAAATCAGTTGAGCAACGATGATGATGACGTAGTCATGTCAAGTGCCAAGGAAGACCAAGAAACATCTGAAGAAAACAACAATGCATTTCATGTCTTTCAACCAGCTTTAAACGGGAGTAATCCTCTTCAATGGACGAAAGAAGGTGAATATCTTAGTGCGGTCTTGGGCGATGCCTTAATCACCGCTCTTGCTGATGTTTCGAGGATAAAGCCTGAAGATCCATTAGCCTATCTCGCAGTACTGCTTTATCGATATCTTCACAAAGCATCATTGGCCAAAGAGCTTAACAAGGTAAAGCCCACACATAGTTTAATAGTTTTGAGAAGTATAAGGAAAGGAGACTTTTCACGTGACTGTCATGTGTCTATTTTCAACAGGAAGGTATTATGAATGGGAAAACCAATGCCCAAAGCAGCCAATCGTATGTGCAACTTTTTAGATTAATTAAACATGATAAAAAAAATTGTCGTCAGAATTGTTATGTGAACACTATCACTGGTTCGTTTTTTCTAGTAAATCCGCCAATCGACTCAAGCTTAGGCTTTTGAGTGGGAATAACAGCAATATAAAGCTTCAAGATATTTGCAGACTCAAGGTAAATAATCGACTTATGAACTGAGAAAGTCGCTGGCAAATTTTAACGGCAAATAACAAACGGATGCATGTTTCGGTATAAAGGGTGATGATGGATCCACCTTGGTTCACTACGCCTCTGCCAGGTCTCACGAAATGGACGGCTTCTTTGAGCTTCTAAAACAGACATCTTACAACATCGCCGAGCGAGATAATTTTTACCGTACAATTCGGGATGTAGCCAAAGAGAAAGGCCAAGATGCGAACGTAGAAGCTATTGACAAATATGTGTTTCATCTGGTGAGAGAAGGAAAAGCCGATGAGATTGAGGCACTGATCTTGGACGGATACGACCACATCCTGGACATTTTGGACGAGGAAGGCAATGACACAATCATGATTGCAGAGTTGACGCAACAAATGAAGATTGCTGAAGATCTCAAAGGAATTCCTCAGTTTCAGGTGATCTGCTTGTCCGCCAACATGTTTATTGAAGATGTCTTAATATTCTTCTGAAAAAAAGCATGCTAATGACACTGTTTGCATGCATTGCATCACTTTAACAGGAAAAATTAGAACTATTGCACGAAGCAGTGAGAAATGGTGACAAGGGCGAAGTTAAAGCACTGCTGGAAAAAGAGCCGAAACTAGTGAAAGCCAAGAACTCAAAAGGGCAAACTGCCCTCCACATGGCAATACTGACGGAAAGAGAAGACTTGATACAAATTATCACCAGCATTAGTCAGTCAGTGGTGAATATTGAGGATAATGTAAGTCAAAGAGGTTAGTTGTTTTTCGGTGTTGCCAAATGTCACGTTAAAATTTGTATCCCTACGAAGCACTAATCACTGCAATATGACATGATTTTAGATGGGGCGAACGGCATTGCATTACGCCATGGGAACTAATAAGCCGGAGGTTTTTGGAAAATACGTGATTCAAAATGGTGGAAATCAACAGATTCGCGATGTGGTAAGTTGATATCATGGCAAGTTGGGACTATCTCAAATAATCACATTCATTAGATCAAGGTGTCAGAGTCGTTAAACATTTCTAAATCAATGTCTATGTAATTCTGACCTATATTGAAACATTCTCAAAACAACTCTTTTTAGGCATCACATTTGCCGAGTTTCTACTTTATCGACAATCATGAGATACAAAAGTTAAAAGAAGAAATGGAAGAAATCAAAGTTTAATGGTGACGGATATGCGTGCTTTCAGAATTTATCAACTATAAATACAATGTGCCTAATAATATCACAACTTCATATGTCTTTGCCAACTTCGACAGCCTGCAAATGTATTACATCTAGACATAACAGAAATAGCTTTGATTGTTGCATGTTCTTCTTGCTATAATTTAATTACTGCAATACTTAAACGTCAGTGAACATATCTTAATTGCTATAATTTATGAAACTATCATGCTATGCTGAAATACATAAAATCTGCTGCTAATAAACAAAAAAATAGCGGTGTTTTGAACAAAGGCTGTTAACCGGGTGACCACAACTGGGTAAAAACACTGGTTATGGTAGGTGCTTATGGCACGTTGCACAGAGTTCCTAAAGCAGTAAATAAACTAGACATTTCTGACTGGAAATTAAACACACCATCTTGGTGAATTCATAACGTAGCATTCACAAACTGTATTTATAAATGATTTAATAAAACTAATAACTCAGAAATGTGTCACGCACCTTCTTTGTCGGCAGCTACGAACTTCAACATTTCCAAGCTGAAATGATAAAACATCCTTGTGTTAAATAACCTTATCCTAACTTATTGATGCGTTAATTACATGGCCATAGAGCAATATCTTACAAATTAATTTTCCCGAAGTGTATCCAAAGGACCGATATTCTGGTACAGGAACTCGGGACGCTTTCTGTAGCCATTTCAAATATTCGGCTTCATTTATGGCCTTCCTCTCAGCACGGTGACTTGTATCATCTTTCACCTTTTCTTGCAACAATGCTTTCTTTTCTAAAATCCATAATTTTAGATTTTTAACACAGAGGGTTCAAGGAAGAATACCAAACAAACCTACATAATGGTCTTAAAATTATTATGTACCAATTTCGTCTTTTAATTTGACTTGAATCCATGTACTAAATGCCTTTTGATCTTTTTTCTGGGCCTCGACTTTTCTGGTTTCCTCTTTCCTTATTCTGGATTCAGAGGTTTGTTCTTCTCGAATTCTTCTCCGATTTAATTCCGCATTTTTGTTAGACAGCCATGCTTTAAATTTTTGATCGCATAACTGTAATGCAATGTTATAAAATGAGATTTTATAAAAGTCCATGGTTGAAAGAATCAAGCACAAATAAAAAGTAAAGGAATTGATCAATCACACCTGTTGTTTACGAATTTTTTCTCTGTTAACTTTCGAATCTTCAGTCTTCTTCGCATGTTGTGCCATTTCCTCAGCAATAATTTCTTCTCTTCGTTTGCTAGCCTTACTTATAATCCACTTTTCCCATGGTGACAAATTCAAGGCAGTAATCGTACCATCTGATTCGGAAACACTATAAAAACGAAATGACTAAAATTAATATGATGAACTCCTTGTGTATAGCCTTAAAGCTATTCTTGCAACTGCAATAGCTCCCTAAGGATGCTCACAATTAGCAAAAGCCAATGGATAAGATATTTTGGATTTTTTGGGTAGTTAATTGGATCCTGGCTTTGATCTAATAGGAGTCTATCGTTCGTTTGTTGGAGGTAAGAGCTTTAGGGTGCAAGCTAGCTCACCACGGGCCATATGGAGCATGGCCCACGCAGGAGCGCGAGCGTCGCGATTTACCCTCTTCATTTGTTCCGTAAGGGCCGGTCTATCGTGATCAAAAGTACCCCAAAACGTAGTTTTTCTAGTAGACCTAGGGAAGGATGAGATATTTTGGATTTTTTGGGTAGTTTGGATCCATGAGGCATTAATCCACTAGAAGTCTATCGTTGGTTTTGTTGGAGCTAGGTAAGCTTTAGGGTGCAAGCTAGCTCAATACGGGCCATACGATGCACGGCCCACACAGGGGAGTATATCGTGATAAAAAAAATGCCATGACGTATGTTTTGTTAGTACACGGTGACCTAGGGCGTGATTAGAGCTGATCGGATCATTTAGTTAAATCATGCATGCATGTACTGTATATATAGGCTATACATTATAGTCTGGCCGGCACGACCATCCCTTCAAAGTGCGACTTTTCTCTCCTAATCACGACTTCTTCAAATTCTCCTTCTTCCC
>JAQGBX010006215.1:0-12744 GCA_034698745.1 Megaphyllum sjaelandicum
ATTACAATTTTAATCCAGAAATTGACTTCAATGGGGAACTAGAAGATGCTGAAGCGAATACAATATACTGTACATCAGTGCTCTTCAGCCTTATGACCCTGCGGACCGGTGAAAATAAAAAAATATTTTGTGGACTGGCAAAAATAGGAAAAATATTTCGCAGACCGCTAAGCTAGAAATACAAATCATTATCGGTGTTGTCTCAGAAATTTCATGTTTAACTTTCCTGACTTTTCTAACAAATTTCTCTGAGCGAGACAGTGTCAAAAGTTGACATATATGCAATGTTTTGCACGTTAGCATTTGGGCGTCAGTCTGAACACTTAATAGGATTTGTTATTAGTAATTACGGTTATAAGTGTTCAAAATAAAACGTAACCGAAACAAAGCAACGCCGATTAAATACACGTTTAACACCACACTCAGTACATGTATGGTTGTATACAACGTTTTCACAGACTGCATGCTATATATCTTGTGCGGTTATTTAATTAATCGGTATAAACGAATTCATCACTTAGAGAAGCTAATTCGATTGTTCGAAAAGCGATACTCTGGGGATGGAGCGCTACTTGTTGGCTAGACTAACCCTTTTTTAACAGTGCGCACATTCTCAAAGGAGTCTTTGTGACTTGCATGTATTTTCTTCGAGCAATTTTGAAATGTTGCCTAACTGGCAAAGACTTAATATTTTTTTTTCAAATATGCCAAAAATACTCCTCGCCACTTATACTTTCAATACCGGTCCATCATGTGATGAGATTCACGTACGTGCACTTGCAACACTCTGACGAAATGTAATTCAAGCTAACGGATCTGTCAGTTGCTGTTGGCATCTTACAAGCTCAGATTTGTACTTGTCGAATTTCGTACAGTATCGCCCAGCTTTTCCAAATGCAATTTCACCTAGTTAATTTTCTTAAGTTGATACTTTCAATGCTGCCTAAAACAACGCACGCCTCTGTAAGAAACTCACTTTCTTTCCACAGTGATTTTTTACGCAAGCCCGTGAATCATCATAAGTAGCCTACATTAATAGGTGTCACAAGTTGAGAAATTGGCACTAAACAACTTTACAAATACCATGCAGGTTCGCAGATGTATTGCCACTTAATTTAGTGCAACGAATACATGTACAGCTTGTGTTCTTAAAATTCATCTAAATATTTTTAGTACACGTATAAACTATATTGCTTAAGCTGATTGTTTATGCTCTACCATCTTGCTGCAACAAACAAGCATTTTTTATCCATTCTAAAAATCATAAAAAATGGTCATATTTTTGAATTCACGTAAGAAGCTTAACTGATTATAGATGTTCATAGCTGTAACTCCACTTAGGAGTAAAGATCATAGCTTAAGTTAGTTGCATTGGTTTACTAGTATTTATTTTCAGCGTAGGCACTGAAAGACATTTTGTTTTGTAAAAACTACATTTTATATGGCTCGCGCTTATCTTTTGAATCCCCTGAAATCGAATTGAAAAGGCACATGGTCTGATTTCTTTACCTTACCTTTCTGAGGAATTTTTATTGAACACGTCGATGTCGCTTAATGAATCTTTGCAAACATCTTGAACCCATGCATACTGAAGATGTGTCTTTTTAATAATCCTGCATGCTCATAATAAAAGCCGAAATCTTATGTTCAAAAAAATCTCATTATAGTATATAACTACCTACGGTGGTAATCTACTTAGTCTTGAAATTGCATTTTCTTGATAGAATTACCCCATTAAAATGCTGCATATCACATCTTCAAACTTCTGAAAGCCATAAACTGGTACAGAATTCTATTAAAGCCCTAGGGAGGCAATACACAACAACAAAATTGAACCCATAGATACGAAACATACATTTAGGACATGGTGCTAAATATTAAATTTGTTGCGATGTACGGTTTAGTCGCATATCCATGGTGTATGATCGCATTGCCAAATGGTCTTACAACCGACACGTGGCGAGACATTCACACTTGGACATATTCTATGCATATACAAGTTTTCTTCTTAATATTAAATTCTACGATATGCTAGTAACCATTGTCAGTATACATGTAAGATTTCTTTACAGCATTTGTATTTATCCAGACCATGCCAGGAAAACTTAATTTCCAAAAAATTCTAAGAATATCATGGATAATTAAGATAACTTTCGGCATGTACATATAATTCAAACTTTCTATTAAGTTTTTCCAAGATTATTTTTTTGTATTGGGTCAGCATACACAAAATATTTACTGTCACGTCATACTGTATGTAAGCACTTCGAAGCACGAAATGAACACGCGCATTTATATAAAAATATATTGTTCGAAGGTAAATTGTTTTCCATATTTCATACGTGCAGCATTTTGAAGGTTGTTCGCCAACATTGCCAAAATTTCGTTTTGTACGTCAGTAACGTCACTAAAACAAAACGCTATCAGTAACATGTGTTTCTTTATAGGACCCTTCATATAAACGATCTCAGTAACAATTTCATTCTAAACTGTATTCATTTGGAACTTGAATATAATAAAGTGTAGAGTGTTAAAACAATAACATTATCGAATGTTATCAGTGCGTATGCATACATAGTATACTGCAATAAATACAAATTTAAAGTAAAAAAAGGCAGTTTTTTTCGCTATGTTAGTATCAATGATGTCAACATTACTACGTTCAGTTTCAAGCGATGTAAGCAGGCTTACAACCGTTTCAAAAGAACAAAATGAATATTTGAAAAAAATTCTCTGGAACCTACAATTGAACGATTGGTAGACGTAGTTGTATATACATATAAAACATCTCAGCTGCAGTTGCAACCCATATTAATAAAAAGCTGGATGTGCCAGGCCGACAGAGCCAAAATAATCTGTCTCATCCTTTTGTGCTGCTCACGTGTTTGGCTGGCATTTGTTTTTGGTTGAACGAAGTTTCCAGGGAATGCGCATCTGTACACGGCCCAGTGATTAGGCAAAGCTTTGCTCGGAAGAATACTCTATACATTCAGGCTCACCTATCGGCAAATATCTATTTTGGTACTTGTAAATACGTAGGGAATGCTAAGTTCTGCAAGGGAATCGTGCTCATGTTGTTACGCTGCGAGAATTTCTTTTTATTTCATGGATTGAAAAGCTTCAAAAAGCTGGAAAAATGTTTTTTTATCCGATTTTGTCTGGATAACTTGTCTTCCAATATTTCTTTCTTTACCTGTAGCTCTAGGCAACTTGCAATCTAAACATTTTCGCATCAGATGCATTCATCGTTATTCAATATTTTTTTTTCCATACTGGATTTTGTTGCTTAAATCAATGGACATTATAATTAGTACACTGTAGAAATAAGGAAATGATGGCGTGGATTTATGACATAAAGCTTAAAATATTTACTTCTATAATTAAACACGTGCCAAATAATTCATTTTGTAGCAAATCATTGACAGCAAAACAAGCTTTGTTTAAATCATTTAAATTTTGAGAAAAAAACCGCGTTGTGATAAAGTCTTAAGTTATCATATCGTCATCTATTGTTGTAAAATAGGATGCAAGGTCCGTGTGACCGGCTGATCGTTGTATGACTAAAGTAGAACTAAAAGAAAATCAGTTGTTATATAGTTTTGAACAATTTTTCGATTTTTGAAGTTCTTTCATCCAGTTATACGTACTGTTCTCGAAAATCCTGAGACAAATAATCATAATTAGTTTGTTCCGTGACTTTTATATTGCCAGTAAAACTTACGTAATTTTCATAACTGTCAAGAAATAATTGATATTCTTTTGGCATGTGCAAGGAGAAACTGTGAGAAGCGCCATAAAAACCATACTTCTACAATATTTAAAAAAATTGTATTATAATTCAAATAATTCCTCAGGGTTTTTAATAGATGTATTATACTGTATCGGTAACTGAAATGCTGTATATACAGTAGTTGTACGGACATCATAACCTTCACACTAAAGCTTAATAGATTATCAGTCCAAATGCACTTAAGAAAATAAATCAATAAAGGGTATACAAACGGCGCACAAGACAGTAGGAATTTTCCAATTTTGAAAACAATTTTTGAAATATTACTCAAAGGGCATCACAGGCATTGGTTGAAGGCGTAATTCGAGTTACTTGAGGGCTTAAGAACCGCTATCATCAAAACCTTTAAGTAACTGAAGTGACTTGGGGAACCTCACAGGTTCATCGGTCAACATTGGCATGGCCTTGCCGAAAAAATATAAAATTTGATCTTTATTTGGATGTTGCATCTAGAACGCTCTAAGTCAGAATATTGAACTATTTTTTTTCCTAAATCCAATTACTTTTAAATTTGTGTCGTGAAGCAGAAAATAGTGACCTAGATCTTATACTGGTACATTAGTTTCTGCCTTTCCCGGCCGAAAGGCATTTTTCTTTCGTATTAGTCAATGGCACCAGTGAGATGGCGCTAAAACTCCACAATCCCTATAGGGAGCGCTGTAGTTTTTTGTCTGAATTTTGATGCACATGAAAACAGTTTGCGTTTTGATCAAATGTATGGACGTAATTTGTGTATTCAAATGTCACCTTTTGATTGTTGTTTACCGCCAAAATAATGCCTGTGATGAGGGTACTAAAGGATTCGCAGTTTTACTTTATGTTTGCTCCTCAATAGGCAAACTTCCGTTACGGCGATCTTGTTGATTCTATTGACACCTTATGGCACATTTGGCTAAAATCCAACCTTTCTAGTTCTAGCAGTACAGTGAACGATACATATACATCCTGGTTTCTATTCCTAGGAAAATAATGCAGTTTGGCATCCATGCTCTGGTTATCAAGAAAATAAATTTCATCATTCAGACATATAACTTATTCAATATCATCCATGACATAGTTTTACAGATAAAATCATTGTTTGGAAATGTGACGTGATTATTATGGTTAATGGGCTCCAGTGACATGCTGTAGCAGTATAAAACAAACCAAAAAAACCCACATAAATTCTTCCTAGAAGAAGATCTAATGTATTCATTGGCTTTTGAAGCGGTCTTATCTTAGTGATATTTATGTCTTTTTGTAAAAAAAACCCCGAAACATTTATTTCGGATATTTATAGCAAGACCATTTCTCATATTCCCCATATTAATATCACAGATGTCATATTTCTATTCGCTTGAAATACTTGTATGTTAAGCATTAAAGTTCACTAACAATGACCTCCATTCCCAATGATTCGCATAAATTGAATTTTCTAAAAAAGTACAGTGTATGCATTCTTTTAATAGCCGAACTCAGGAAATATCGTAGCTTTGCGTAGTTGGAAAACGTAAACGTAAATGTAGATAAAATTCCGTGTGGTGGCGCATGCGCGCTAAGAATTTTTCTTTACGCTATCTAATAAATCAACTGTATATAATATCAAAGTACATGTTATATTTTACATTTAATATGGTATGTAAAACATGTGTATACATGTACATGGTTATTAGATGTAGCAAACATGATTTTACATGTAGAATTCTTGGTATATGGTATGTAAAACACATTTATGTGTATGCTACAAGCAAACTGCATTTACATGTACATGTATATACATGTGCTTTACATTCCATGTTATCATGTGAGATATAGCATGCATTTTAATATTTCATTATCTTATACAGTATTTTGACGCCAAAACCGTGCTGCTCCTAAGACATTACAGAATAGCTTGATCTCAGTTTGGGACGTCCGTACCTTGGTTCGACAAATTTCGAATTATGAAAAAATGCTTTCTTAAGTTGTCAGTATTACATTTCTCGTTAAGATTGTGTTTACGATTATCTCGAGCACATATTTTTTTTCTTATCCGCTGAGATAAGTCGTATAATGCGCAATGGCGCCATCTCACGAAATAGGAAGACAACAAAAGTGGAACGTTGGCATTTCTTTTATAGGTCCGCATTAAGAATGGCATTTTACGGCTACTCGCTAGCGTTATAAAAAAGGTCCCAATCTCTTTTACACTTTGGGCTACATTTACATGTGGTTTTTTACGGGTTCGGGTGTCTGCAACAGTAATGCGGAGTTCATTTGGAGACCATGGCCGCTCATATTGCAGATAAAATCATCCCTATGTCCGTTATTGCTCGGATCTTTATAGTACATTTTTGTTTTTATTACACTCGGGGTTTATTACAAGATGATGAAGGTATAATATCCGTATTCTGAACTCCTCGATGGTCAGGCCGCGGCAGCTGGATATGGTCACTCACTCGCAACACTTTTTATGTGCCAGATTACACGTTCGTCTACTGCATGTTGTAGGGACATTGCCAAATCCCACTGAGGTTCCACGGGCAGTGCAAACATAAAAATGGTGGCATGATAAAAGAAATTGGTTGTAAGCTCATTTGAACCCAGGAACCAGGACTCCGACGCGATTATCTAAGCTATATATACATATTGGAAAATATGTTTTGGGGGAAAAAAAGGGCCAGACGTCCATTTGGGGACCGCCTCGAGGAAATTGAGAGCGAAGGACATGATCATAAATAACCAATACTATTGTTGGACTGCATCGTACTTCCGTGAAACGTGGCTGGAGGCGTTCTTCTACGCACGGACTGCGTGACACCTGGTATCGACTATCCAGATTGTGGTTTTCCTGATTTGCCACAATCGCTCCGAGGGAATTTGGAGATTTTTCCTGCAAAAATCGACCGGGCCTTATTCCTCCTACTTCTAACTCCTGCAGCTTTTCGTTTATTGTTGTTCGCTCCAAGGGCATAACGCCTTTCTGACCTAATCACTGAATTAAATACTTACTAAATATAAGCTTTAGAAGAGTGTTATCCCTCGCTTATATTGCCTTTGGTGAAACGGTCGCTCGGTTCAAATTTAATTTCTTTCAATTTGTTCCAGAAAATAGCAACCAAATGTGCCAATAATAATAAATCGAACGTGAAAATATGCCCTGGAGTTCTGAAAGCAATTTCATTTATTGTCTCATTTTGTGTATTTCTGCTTTAGCCATTTTTGAAATTTACTTTTAACGAGCAGTGAAGCCTTATCATGCTCTATAGCAAGATGTTAAATTTACTTTTGAATTACAGAGGAGTCGTATTAATAAGAATTAGCTTTATACGAATTTCTGGTAGTACGAACTCATTTTCTGTCCCCGTAGTAGGGTATGGACGACTAATGTCATTTTTTATCTTTTAAGACGAATTACGAATTCGGCTAAAAGTGGACTGATTCTTCTTATAGCATTATCTTGTGTGGATTTCATCAAAACTTCGATGGAGCTTTAGTTGTTATTGCTGAAGTCATGTTTTGTCTGACATCTGATAAAATAAATTAAGGTTTTAACAAAAACGGTTTGTCGACTGTATACGTAAGGTATTTTGTGGGAACATTTCTGGAGTTAAACATGTTATGGAATATTTGAATGTTTTGTATACACTCTCCTACTTTGAATGAAGATTGTTATATTCAATTCCCTTCGTTGAAATAAGATGTGTATAAAATTAAGTACAGTAGGTTTTTGTGTGCAAAGAAAGGCAATTTAGTGCCGTATTTTCCAGTTTAATTGCTGAAACATGCAAAGATGTTCTCAACATAAACATGGCGTTACCTATTTAAGAAATCATTAAAAACGTTTAACTTTACTCAAGCTAATTACCTCATTACATGACTGTACAGCTAATATTCTTAAAAGATAATTAAATCAGCCTTTAATGGAATTTCTTGCTAGAATATTTATGCGGTGTCAAATCTACGCTGAACGTCTTCGCTTTAATGATCGTACGCTGGCGTGCTAATGAGATCAAACTGAAATGATCTTAAAATGTTGCATTAGGCAATTTGACCAAGAAAAGCACTAAAGTACAAGCCGTTTTACGTTTTTGTAATGCGATCTCATTATTTAGGGTAAAAGCCTTTTAAAACATGTGATTGCTACATGCACGAATATAACGCCGGTGGTTATTCTTCATTAAACCCATCTTCATTCGATGTAAACACGTAAATCGTGGCAGGCTTACAAACAGAAAAAGAAATTTAACTTAATTAATGAATTTAATTCGTGTTTTGACTTAATTAGATTTTTGTTCTTCCAAAAATCAATTTTTCTCCCGAAAAAATACATAAACCATATCGCGACATTAAATAATGCTAGCTGGAATTGCGAATAGATTATTTCACTCCACTGTATTTGAAATTTAATGTATCAATTTGTAATGAATATTTTAATGCTACGCATGTATTTCAATACACTACTAAACGTGCATTTTTGATGTTAAATAAGGGTGGTCGAACATTTATATTCTAATATGGAATTGATGATTTCTGTGTTCTTGTAGTTGTTGAAAGTTGACAAATATAAATACTAAGTAGCATACTCAACTTGAATGCAGTTTGTAAAATATATTTTATATCCTTGAAGGTCTGCAATCACTGATAGCTTGACTGTACTGCTGAGTAGCCGCCACCAATTTCGGATCGTGCTTTTTTATTTTATTTAAATTTTTTAATTTGCTGTTTAAACCATCATATCGCACCTCCGTTTATAAAGTGAAACAGCTAAATAAAATCTAATTTATAATTTAAAAACTGTAATTAGAAAAGCGAAGAACAAAGATCTATATTCAGTAAAAACGATACATCTTAACCTACCATAGTTTTGGCAAAATAACAGTATTGGCACTATTTTATCATGCATTGCTTTGCATTAAAACTTTCTTTATATCAAAATTAAAAAAAATTGATTAGCCGCATTTAGTTATTCAATATCACTTTAAAAATGCTTTTTGAATTTAGTGGTTTTTATCATGCAAACATAACCCATATTGAAATGCACTTGAACAGGTTATTAACTTTCCGTTGTTGTAGGTTATTAAATAACAGGTTGATTCGATAGGGAAATCACATGAAAGTGAATGTCTTCATGCAATGGATAACAAAATTCTGTAACATCATCTCTCCGGGCTTCAAGAAGCGAGGATGTGCAGTAAGCTAAATACATTTACAAGGATATAAAAACGGATGAAAAGATTTGGCAATTTTTGTCGGAAAACATGTTTTCCTTGAAAATCCTGAGGGTGGGGTGATCGTAGGAAGCGCAAGAATAACAAAGTAACGCACCTCTGAAATTACTTTTATTGGTATTTTACTTACACACTTGCCCAATATCCAAGTTGAACCCATTTCTTGGTGATAAGCCTAACCCAAACTCGATTTAGATTGTAGACCGGGAGGTGCACGCAGTAACATATGGCGGATTTTACCAAAAAGATTTGGCATTTTCAAGTGCCAGAAATAAATATAAGATGTGCTGGAAGCGTCGAGTTGCACTATTTGCTCTTGCATCGGTGGTGCATAAGGCAATATCGATTGGAAAATGGCTTACATTTAGATAGAAAATGGTTCTGTTAGGTTTTCTAACACGAAATAAGATTCGAGAATGACAAGCTTGGAAATTGTCTTTTTGGACAAATTTTAGATTTCGATTGCGTTCTTTTTTTTTTTTTTTTTTGCAGCAGGTTCGAATACAAGTTGCTTGTCGCAGCATTGGTTTTGGTCCAATATTACCTACGTGTAATAAAATCCACACGACCTTTTCCAATTCAACATAATTAAGGTTTTATCAAGAAACAAAAGCAATTTGAGACGTTATAAGACACGGAGTTGCTAACATCTTTGTCAAAACGTCACCTGAGCGTTTGCGCAATTTGTCATCAAATGTCCAAGTATAATTGACCAAACAAAACGTTTTAAAAATACGAGGCAATAATCAGTCTAAAGAACATAATTGAAAAGACATTTCTCAACTAATCATCTTTCAGGCGGAAGTAAGCTTTATAATATGTATACAAGTATAAAATTATACTGGTAAATAATAACCTACTGTAAGAAAGTGCCCATTAGGTAATTAGTTACTTGTGAATTATTTACCCTATCGTACAAATGTTATTTTGAGCACATGGTTCAAAACGTTCTATACAATCTCAGTTGGTTCAATAAATTATTCAAACGTACGAATTGTTTATTTAAGGGGGCACTTTATTAGTTACTCTCTTACTGCAGGTATATTATACGATTTATCTCTGTCTCAAGTATACAGTATTTTAAAATTTGCCTTAACATGCCGCAGGGTTTAAGATAAGCATTTTCATAAAATTAAAATGCATGGAGTATTCTATAATTTTGTAATGCAGTTTGTTCTCGTTTATTTTAATATATATTAAGGCTCCCGGTAAATATTTTATAAACTCTTATATCTTTTTTTGTTGGTATAATTGAAATAACATGGAACCACGAGCTATGCATTAGTAACACGCGCTATTTTATCATGATAGTAAAGACTGCTTATACCAAGATCTACACTATTAAAAGAACGTCATCATGCATTTAAAACTGTTGATTAGTTTATTGTAAATCTACATCAGTCTTTCCATTACTCTGACTTATTAATCACATTGGACATTAACTGACCTGCATCTCACCATATCGTCTAGCAATGACATAATTATAATACATTGCATGTTCTATCTATTCTTCCCTTTAATGACAATTAATGCAACTTCATGAAGATATACAAGTTGACCTACATGTACATGTAAATACTTTATTGCTTGCAGGAATGCAGAAGCTCTTTATTAAGTCTAACATTCCTGTTTTTAGGTTCACTTAATTACGGAAGTTTTTCACACGTAAATTCGCCTATACTATAATATCATACACACATGAAGGCCCTACATGTACATTTCAATATACTGTATACATGCACATAAATTTCGCAGAATTATGTTTTTTTAACATTCTACTTTATTTGGTTCAAGTGCTCGTATTTTTATGTTTTATGCACATTTAGAATGCCTCGAAAGATATGTTGAAAATCGACTAAGATTGCAATTCAGAATGTTTCGATGCGCTTTAACTTAAATAAATTTTCGTAACTTGCTAATATTAGAAAATTATCTATCACAATAACATTTTTATTCATAGCAGCCTTTCTTAACTAAAATTCAATTTTAGTTAAAGAAATTTGAAGTAAAAGTCAGTAAACTTAAATAAAACTTAAAAAAAGCGCAAGTTTGAGATAGTCGACGTACAATACACATTAATTAAATTGGATGAATTTAGTTGTATGTCAGCAACTTCACTTGCAACAGTATGAGGTTCCTTTCTATAGATTTTTAGAATCATTTTTAAAGATTCCAGGCTTTAGCTTGTGCTCTGAAGCCAGTTGTTTCCCTTCGAATGAGCCCCTTTACACGCCCCATCGTTCAGACATCGTACATAACTTATGCCAAAATTAGACACGTATTTCACTGTTTCATAAAATATATGATTTGACGTTTCCACGATTATATTTAATTTTATTCCGTGATATTTAACAGCCCCACATGGCTCGCCATAAAAAAAGCAGCATTGTTCCGCAACATATGTCGAAGCGAGTTGCCTCGCGGTCGACTTCGAAGCTGCAAATTTCTGTTTTGATTAATGCTATAGGGTTAGAGCAGCATGTACAACCCATCCGTCAAATTTAACAAATCAATTCTGTTGGCTTCTGCTATGATTGGCCTCGGAAAAATAAGGCTGCCAAGTAGGGATAAAAATGGAAGAAGGCATCCATAAGATGATTGATCAGTATTCGCTTATGCGGCGTGGGTCCTAGCTGCCTGTGCCAGCCATTCTCTCATGTTCATCCAGCCAAGAAATTGTCCAAGGAATGAGGAAAAGAATGCTTTTAGATTTTAGATGAAAAAAGTGGTTTCGGATTCCCCCCTCCCCTCCTTTATACTGCAGCCACCCCAGATTTCTCGGAAGAGCCTGCTTTTGAAACGTGATTGGACGAAGCGCCATTCTGGCTCTTGGGCAACACAAAGAGAACCAAACTGCACGACGAAAGATGAAATTCAAGAGTCCGCTCTTTTTTTTTTATCTGTATGCCGCAGAAGCTTCGCATTTGCATAGCATTTACAAAGTTGAATTTAAATTAGGTTTTATTATTTGCCAACCACGTCTGCTGGACTCATCTGGAGCAGCGGGGTATTGCCAATTCCATTGTGTAACCTGAGGCTATTTCCCTCTGCTACTGTTGTGGAGAAAGTAGCCCTTTTGGAAGTACCGGATGGTACTGAGGGTTATGCCATCAAGATGCACCGAGAAAGCTCCAGGCTTGCATGCTTTGTGCGTTGTAAGAAGGGCACTTATCCGAGTGACAGGTGGCAGCAACACTTCACCACTCCCCCTAGTGATGATGCAAAAACATTAGCACAGATGACCTACTAAATGACAACCGAGTGCGGTTGGTAGAGCGGTGGCATCAATCAGGGCTAAGTGGGGTACGCATGGTCCGAAATACAGTAGGTGATAATCCGGATTTGCTAGGAGATATTAAAGCTAATAAACGTCATTGCTTGCTCGTGTGGCTTGACGTCATTGTCTGACGTCAGACACTCGAATGAGAAAAGTGTCTTTAATCGTACATAAGCTTGTAATCCTGCATCTGGTCACTACATTATCCATGGATTGTTCTGGCCAGGTATACCTATAACATCGGAAAATGTATAAGACAAAATCTCGCAATACCAAATATAAAACAAGCAGACCATATACTGCATGTTTTCATACAGCAGACTACACTTTAAACCAAATAGAGACTTGTGCTACACTTACAATAAAAAAACATTATCTGGATCATCAGACCAAAATTCTTGACCGTATCAGCAACTCAACCCACCACACACACTATAAAATAATTAACACTTACCCTTTTTCAGTTCAACCATACTTAAACTTAAACA
>JAQGBX010006216.1:0-12744 GCA_034698745.1 Megaphyllum sjaelandicum
GAGCGTTAACACCTAGGACAAAATATCAAATTAGGACAACGAAAAGCCTGGCTTGCTCGTATGTATTTAACTGGTTTCGTTTTTATTGGCAATTATTTGAAGTTGTTACAATGTTTTGAAAATAGGGGCAAAAACGAATTGTTAGCTGTGCTGCAGTACAAACGTGTACTGCAGTAAGCTACGTACATGTACTGCAGTGTAACAGTGTGCTGCAGCGCAGCTAGCAATTGGTGTTTGCCCCTATTTTCAAAACATTTTTGCAACTTTCAATAATTGCCAATAAAATCGAAACCAAATGAACACATACAAGCAAGCCATGCTCTTTGTTTTCATGATTTTACATTTTGACCTAGGTGTTATGGTTCAAAAATTATACTTTCAATTTCATTGAACAAATGGTCTTAGGTAAAAGTTAATACCATCAATGGATCGAGCACCCATGAAATCCTATCTAACGATGCAAACAGAATTTTCACTTCTGTAATGATTAAGAAAAAAATTGGGGTGCCACTGACTTCTGGTCCACCCTGTATAATAGTCAAAAAAGTATGTAAACAGTTTGAAAATTGGTGTTTTAGGGAAAAATAAATAATGAAAACCATTCAAAGTACATTTGTAATAACACTTACAGTACACGTGGATTATTAACAACAATCCGAAGTCTTAAAAACTAAATAAGTTAATTTTGAATTAATGAAAACGAACATTTCACGGCAAAATAAAATTATGGAAACAATCTCCAATATTGGTTGTTAGGTTATTGTTAGATTTGCCTTGAAAATTCCAAAAAGATCTTTATAAATATTGCGTTTTCAGGAGGGAATTTACTTTAGCAACATTGTTGAAAAGCGGTAATGGTATGAAATACATAACGATAAATAAAGATACACTGTATTATAAAAGTGCTCACCTATATTAAGGTCGGACGAAATACATGTTGCTAAACTACATTTTAGCCACATGCGCATACAAACGTAAATTTAATCCAAAAATGTCCATTCATTTCTCACATTTCGCAACTCTTTTGGCCCACCGTGTTTTGGCTTGGTTTTTGAAGCTTTCCGCAAAGCCGTATTTCTTTATAATGTAAGCGTTATATATTTGAGCCATTTTTCGGACTCTTTCTCGGTCTTTCAAACCTAGCTCGCCGATTGAAACAGGTATCTCATCACTCGGCACAGATCGAAACAAATGTAAAAATAAAAAAAAGAGAATGATTTAATCGTAAAAATTAAACTCCCTGAAAATATTGCCATTATTCAATTCAATGCTTTACCCTGCAGTAAGTACAAGGTACCATTTGGCAGGGGGGATTATTATACAAATTAAGTCAGACTAATAAGTGGTCTTGTCATGATGTACCCCAACATCACAATTTAGGTAATTTCCCGTATTTGGGACTTTAAGGAGGAGGATGGGATATGGAGACGGCCATGGCCGGTTTAAATATAGGAACTATCTCAGCATTCGCCTGGAGAAATTGTGGGAACGCATGAAAAACCACAATCAAGGATAGCCGACTCGATCAGGAAGCGAACCTGGGTCTACCGAATGCAAGACGATTGCAAGACATTTTAATTTGCCATGATGTCACGAAAAATGTACGTGCATTTTTTATTTGATGCATGTACTTACTTTCTCAGCGGGTACATACTCAAAATCCCATACCTATAGCGAGTAACCATAAATAGTGTTATAGTATTAGAGCATTAACATCCTTTCGTCTTCGAACTTTAAAAAAAAAGTATCTTCGCATACTTTATTTCGTTCATCAAAAATTTCAAGATGGATGTATTTTTATGTGTATCCTACAAAGACAAAATATATTGTATTATAAATGAAAAAAAAAAGAAGAAAATGATGAAGATCGTAAATCGTTTTAGGCATTGGGTTAGCAGGATCAGGAACATGTTATCGTAAAAGGTAGCAATGTAAAGTGTATGTCAAACCTTTTAAATTTGCTACTATTATACTGAGGAATTTAATTAGTACGAAATAACACTATACTTATAATACTTACTAACTCTGCATCAACACATTTTTGCATTCTGTAATTTTGCTTTGGGTAGGTGTAAGAGATACTCTGTTTATCTTATTTGCATTATTATTATTATTATTATTATTATTATTATTATACAACCTGCGTTTCTAACCATAATGTTCGAGGGCATTTTCTAAGGGCAAGAACAAGAGTAAATATTCGTGTATTCAGTACTATTTTCCCATTTAATATCTTAAACGTATGTCCCGATTAATCTAAACAAATAAGTTTAGCAACACAATTGAATAGAATTCTTCAGAAATAACTAATGAAAGTCACTTCGAAATAGCATTTCCAAAACGCTGTAAGGAATACTGTATACCCGATTACAAATGAAACGTAGACATTTAGAAGATGATGCATTTACCTGGATACGTTTACCAAATTTATCTAATTCCTTCAATCCCTTGACGCCCATGGCACGTACTGACTTCGGCAATTTTGTCTTTGGCATTATATTCATAAAAAACACTAATAATTTTGAACAAAACTTCGAAAAACATTAGGACGAATTCAAAATAGCCAATCAAGAAAGACATGGCCTTAGGATAGCGATGTTTACCTAAACTATTAGTATTTTCAAAAACATACTATTAACTGTCGACTCCCGCTTGAATTCAACCAATTTTTTATTCTCACTCAAATGCGCGTACATAGAGTAATTTTTTGTTTTTGTTTTAATAACATCGTTTTTCACCTCCAACTTTGTTCATTGTTCTAATGGGATGAGTGCATTGGACGATCCATTTGACCTCTGGATTTTCTCGAACTACTCTCACAATGGGCGTCTCTTCGTGAAGTTTTCTTTCACCTGGAAACAAGTGGGTAACGGATAGGTTTAACCATTTCTGCCCGAATACGCAATCTAAACTTGTAACACGAAACGACATCAACGTGAATTACTTTTTTCCTAATAGTTTAGGTAAACATCGCTAAAAAAAATTAAAAATGACGTCATCAACTCGTCATTTTAGTCAGTTTCCAATAATGATTTAATAATTACCAGCAAAATGACGGATTTTTTTGCATAAAAATGACCGCTCAGAAACTATGTCGTTTTATGTGGTAATTTTGCTACGTGGGAATGCTGTCAGGGTATTCAAATATACGAGGTATACTATTTGTAACGATTGGGAAAAACAATCAAATTCGGAAATAGACGCTCAATACCCAAGAACTTGCCCAACAATCAACTGCTCACCATTAACGAGACCACCAGTTTCCACTAAGACGTGATATTTCAAGAAATCCTCCAGGTTATCCGATTTTGTCATGCAAATTTCGCTTCTAAACGTGAGTGAGAGAGTGAGTGAGAGAGAGAAAATGTAGAAAAGTATGATTATTTTGTCAAAAACAAGGTTTCGTTCAATTTTTAACTAGTTGTGAAAAACAATGAAAATCGTGTTTTTCATTTTTGTCCACAAATTCGTTTATTTTAGTGCGTTTATATGCTGCAGAAGGCCCATTAATGGGCGCGAATAAATGTATCGATCAGCATTTACGCATTAGAGGACACTCAGTAAACCTTTTCGATAGCTGCATTTCAAGTTTTTACGAGACCAAAACACAAAAGTTTTGCTGTTCAGAAGTACAACTGCAGCAATACAGTACATGTATACTGTACGTGTTCCTCGATCCTGCAGTTGAACTGAAGCCCAACCACGTGTATACAACAACAACCTTGTATACTGTACGTTAATTTATAGCAAACTTTGAAAATGGAATTATGTATAAACACGTCTTCAAAAGTAACTTTACCCAACATCTTTTGTCGGACGAGTACGCTGGACTTCTTTAAAAAAGCTCACCAAGACGTCTTGGGCCACGCTCCTAGAGTCTATTACAATCCCCCAATTGAAAGTATTGAATTGGGCCGCCGTGACCTTCACTACACTTTCCGAAACCTTGACCTTGAAACGATGAAAATGTATCGTGAAAAGACGCTTTTTAAAAAATAAAAAATAAATAAAATCAGAACAACGAAGTGGTCAATGCGAAAATGCAAATTTTCCAATATATATTCTATTGAAAAACGTAATCGAAAATACAGTCGAAACTCGTGACGAAGGGAAGTGTTCACGCAACGTACTTTTATCAGGGAGAATCCTAAGTTTACGTACTTTTTTTAAAAAAAAAAAATACTCTTAAACAAATTCGTTTTAACGAAAGGTAGCATCAATGGGTGCGAGCACACTGAATGCTTACTTTCGACGCGCTTCTTGTACGTAGCTTCTTTTCATCTTATTTTTTCCAGCTTTGTGGCGCGCAGTGAACGCTGATATCACTACATGCGTTATGCTAGCTGAAACATTCCGCGTAAAGCCATTCACATGCGCATTAGCATTTTTACGTTATATATAAGCTCCACAATCGATGGCTACATGTACACTTTTGATCAATTTAGTGATCTGCGTGCCACTCTGCGTCTTTAACATCTGCTTTCGGATTTCCAAAAAGAAATGTTGCGAACATTCTCGAAAGCTTATCAGCGCTTCTTGTAAGCTCAGCCTGGCGCGGCTAAGCTTTCTTTGTGTGCGCCCTCATTTAAAAAGCATGCCACATTCTTATCCCGCTTGGTGGCGCTAGTGTAAGCCGAGTGGTAAGCGCCCGTAACATACGTTGTTTGTGACCCTTCGGTTCCCGACTCCCAGCATGGCGTTGGCCTAACCTCACCTCAGCTTAGACCTCAGCTCATCTGGTAACGACCGCTGGTGGACCATTTGAACACGTATACGGCTGACGCCATGTTGGGAGTCGGGAACCGAAGGTAGAAGCATGGTGGCCGATGCACGGTTTGCAGGTTGAAACAGGACATAACTTGAGAACGGAGAAAGCTAGCACCTTCCGGTCTTTTGTGCGTGCCTGACCTCGGTCAGTACTGCCAAAATATATAAATTCCTAGGCACACAGATAAACCGTTTAGTAGGTCTAAATTATGTACTTAACCGAACTCTAGCTGCATTGATGACTGACCCTTCCTTCTTTTATTTTTTTCTCCTCGAGTGCTTTTTTCATGAACGGTGGAACGAAGAAGAGCAACTCCGCGTACAAGACCATCATTTGGGTTAGCTCGTAGGGAGAGACCACTACGGGATCTTTGCGGGTGTCCTTATCCTCGAGTTCGAAAAGGATAGGGGTCATGATCTCCCTCAGGGTGGTCAACATTTTTCTATTCCTCAACGATATACCGGAGAGTTTATACAGGATCGCCAACAACTCCTGCAGGGGTGCGAAATTAAAAGTTACCTTAAAATTTCCGTTCAAAACTTGGCCAGAAGTCCGACTGTCCGAGTCGTTCAATTCCATGAACAGTGTACATGTACTTACGGCGAGTACGTTGCGATTAGCGTCCGGCAATTGGAAAATCAACAATCTCATGGCTTTAAATCTGTCGAATTCATCCTCGATTTCTGTAAAACATCAGAGTCTAGCAGTCATGTCATTCTAATAGTTTTTTTTAAATGTCACCATAATAACTTCATCATCGCAATTGTTAACTAATTTTAACGGCTAACATGAATTTATACTGTATGTGCGCGAAATTTCAAAAAAAAGTATTTCGAATTATCAAACTCAACTTACTACACAGCTGGTAGAAAGCATCGACATATTTACTGGTGAACAAAGTATGTGGCAAATTCCTGAGTAAGAATTTTAAAACGTCGCCAGCGACTCTGAGATTTGAAGTCATGAGTGTCTTTTCGATGCTCTCTGAATGGCTGTAGAAATCGGCGGCCATCATCTCTATCACTTCGGACAATGTGTCGAGGTCGGTAGTTGAACTTGCTATTGCGGTTCTATCTTCACGCATTCGTTTGTTAATGCAATCAAACAGCTGGAAAAAGTGCCATGATTTTTTTAAACATTGGTTTAAAACCGAAATGGACAAATGTATACACGTACATGAGTGCGAGAATCGGATAAGCTTACCATTTTCATCACCAACGGAATTTGGGTGTATGATACAATGGCATTATCACGTTCCATCAACGACTTTAATTTCACGCCAATTACTGATTTACACCCCATAAGTTGTGCAACTAAAGATTGAGGGATGAAGCAACTAAAACATGCGTCTACGAGTATTCCAAAAATGTCGATTTAATTTCTCACGTATGTTCTCATCGAGTTTGAACCTCTGTCTTTTTACTTTGTTTTTGAAGGATTCCTCAAGGCCGCATTTTTTTAGAATGTAAGCGTAATATATTTTGGCGATTTTTCGGATTCTTTGTCGGTCTTTCCAACCTAGCTCGCCGATTTTAACAAGTTTCTCACGAGTCCTCAAATATCGAAACAACTGTAAAAATATGATAAAAGAATGATTTTATCGGAAAAATCACTTACCTGAAAATATTGCAGTCATGAAATGCAATTCGCCTTGACGTCACGAAGAATTGACGTGCATTTTTTGTTTGCATACTTATTGTACCTTCAAAGCGGGTACATACTCAAAATCCCATTCCTAGCAAGTAACCATAAATAGTGTTGGTATTAGAGCAACATCCTATCGTCTTAGACTTTACGAAAAATGATCTTGGCATACATACTTTATTTCGTTCAGTAAAAACTTCAGGGTGGGCATATTTTTTATGTTTATCCTACAAAGACAAAATATAACGTATCATAAATAAAAGAAATGATGACGATAATAATTTTAGTCATCTGGTGGGTGGGATCTGGAACAAGTTACCGTCAAAGGGTGCTATAGCCTCAACACCATCAGAGTTTAACTTCCGGTTGCAAACATTTGACTATATGCACTTAGACGCCACATTATTAAGGACACCAATCACATTCCACGAAATGTTCTGCCAATTTGAAAATGGGGCAAGTTGCTGGAAAACGTGCTACACCAGGGTTTCTCCAGAAATTTCATTTTCAACTTCCTTGACTTTTCTCTGCTTTTTCCAGGTTTTAACAAAAATCCACTGACCAATGCCAACGTAAAAAACTGACATTTTCCAAAAAAGACACTGAAAATTTTTTTTTAAATTTACTAACGACAATTTTAAAAATTGACAAAAAAATTGAAAGAAATTGCATGAATTTTTTTTAAAATGGAATAATTTTGTATTCGGAAAATGTGGAAAAGTTGTACTCGGAAAAATCTGGAGAATTTTGGAAAATGTTACACGGAAAACGTGGACAACATTTCAAATCTGTACTCCGAAAATGTTGAACATTTTTGCAAATTTGTACTTAGAAAATTGGCCCTGAGCAAACCTCGCAAAAGTATTAATTTTGGATAGCCATATGCCTGCATTGAATTTCCCTAACTTTTTTAAAACATACCATTCTTCCCTGACGTTTCCAGGTCATTTTCAAGTTCCCTGACTTTTCCAGGTTGCCCAGGTCTGGGTTAACCCTACATCGAAAACAAGGGTAAAACGAGCGACTTAAGTGAGTTTCACCGAGGAATGATTGTTGGTGCCAGAAAAGGTGGGAAACTGCTCGGAAACTGCTAAGCTATATGCTCGGCTTCTCAGGCTCAATAATGTCGAGGATTTACCTTGAATGGTGTACGAAACATTTTTGTATTCTGTAATTTTTCTTTGGGTAGGTCAATATCCATTATCATGATTATAGAACATACCCAAGTTCTGAAACAAATGAAAAAGTCAGCTTTTTCTACTTCAGTTAACACATTATATTTTCGGCCACAGGTCATTTTAGATGTTAAACATTAGTGTACATAATAGTTTGAGGAAACTCAAAACTAAACGCACCCAACAAATCAATAACATGAATTTATAACCATAATGCTCGGGGCATCTACTCGTGGCAAAAACCGGAGTACATATTCGTTTTATTCAGGGCTATTTCCCCACATAATTTCTTAAAGGTAGGCCTACACTGTATGTCCCGATTTTTTTCTACACATTGTGTAGAATTCTTCAGAAATCACTAAAGAAAGCCATTCGGAAATGGCATTTCCAAAACGTTGTAATTGAGTAAATGCCTGATTATTTAGAAGATGATAGATTTACCTTGATACGTCTACCAACTTCTTCTAATTCCTGGTAGATTATTTCGAGGCCCATGGCTACTGACTTCGGCATTTTTATCTTCGGCATTATATTGTTTTTAAAAAAACAAAAAAAACAATAATTTTGAACAAACTAAAAAAAGTTAAAAATTTAACAATAGAACGCGTTCTGGAATAAAAGATAAACAACGCATGTGCAATTTTCGGAATTCGCGCGTCAACGTGCGTTGAAATTTAGTTTAAAATTGGGACGAGTTACAAAAAATCACAAAAAATAATTTTAAAATCTGACCATTTTGCGCTCAAACATCGCCATCATCTGGCATTTTAAATCGAATTTCGATCCGGGAATTTCCCAACATATGTTGATATTGGTGAATGCAACGAATGAATACAATTTCCGTTGGATATTCTTGAAAGAAACTCATGATACTGGAGTCTTCGTGAAGTTTTTTTTTTCACCTGAAATTAATATTAAGAATTAATCACTTACGACAATTCGTAATAATCTTCGTATTAATATTCAAAATAAGTTTAGAGCTACGTACGTCCACAATGCATGCATGGAATAAACAAAAGAGGAATTAAGGTCTTGTGTTTGCAACTTAAATTGTAACCACTCGTTTCTGGAAACATAAATTTCTGTTCTGAAAAACGACCCATACGTGGAAAATTATACATGGAAATAAATTGCGAGAAAGTTATTTCAAATAATTTTTGTATCTGTAATTTAGCGATTCTGACACAGTATATTTTAATCATGTTTCTGATTTAATTTAAAAGTCTAACTATTACTGTTGTAAACATGTTATTTTGGAATTTATAATACTGAATTGTACTAATGTGCAAATTTATTCTTTAACATCGTGTAGAAACGAGTTTTTGATGCTCTTTGAAACACGTTCGTGAAACTATTGGAAAAAGTGTCATTAGCATTAATGGGAACACGTCTCTGACAATGCATGTTGTATAGGCGTATTTCTAGGCGAACATGTTTTCTACAGTATTTTAAATACATATCTAACTTTAATATTTGAATACGAGCATCGCATTTAAGAACTTGTTACAGAAACTATTACAATTATATTTTATAGTACGACATATTAGAAAACATTTTTTTTTAAATGTCATCAATCCAAAAATTTTCTAAATAAAAACATGTTTTTGACACTTTAGTAGACATGTTACCAGGAACATGTTTGCATAACTAATAAACTTTTTTTATATCAGATTTCTAATGTTCTGTCAATATTAACAGAATGAAATTTTCAATTTTGCATTGTATTTTAAAGAATAGTTTAAATTTATTAGTTGTTTTATTTCATGTTTTTTATTTCATGATCATGTTTTTTTGAAAATTAAGTTTTTTTTTTCACAAATAATTTCATTATAAATGGCCATAATTTTAACAATTTCTTTTCCTACCATGCGACTTTTTTATTTCCTGAAATAAAATAATATTAGCAGGATAACCTTTGGATTACCGAGGATATACTCTGGTTGTCATTAATTACCTCATGTTTTCTTTCGTTTTTTGTTAGCTTCTTCATTTTGTTTTTTTCTTCTTATTGGCTTCGAGTCTTTTTGTAAACTTTTGTATCTAACGAGGCGTTGGTTATGTTTATCACGTTTCATTTTTATCACAGCGGGACCTGCTACCGGCTCGAGACATGATGGTCCGGCTACCGGCTCTACCGCAGCGGGTCCTGCTGCTTTTACTATTTTTTTTAAAAAAAAGAATGCATGAAAATACTAGTTTAATTTTCTGGATTATATTTCTATTAAACTATCCTTAAAGAAAAATCAGTGCATAATAAAAGATGGGTCACATGCACGTAAATTATTTCTATTCAAATCAACAAACTGGAGAAACGTGTGGAATTTTACAATTAGGGATGCATGAAGGTCCATTTTTTGCTCGTTACTGAGTGGTGTCGAGAATAATTCGATCTCTTGACGCATCAGTGCAATAAAATCTGATGCTGCTTGTACATGTCATTGGCCATACCTCGTTATCTGTGGCCATAATAATGTGTCATTTGTGTTGTTACCATAACGACAGTTAAATGCAACCAAATTATTCGGTAGTTACCACCGCATTAGTGTGGACAACAACGTCATTGGGAAATTGAAGATCCTAAAGCTTAAGGCTATCCTTTTCAATTTAATTTCATTCAACTAAGTACAAAATTAAATTTCAAACAAAGTTTCAACGTCTAATGCAGAGGTTCCCAAACGTTTTTGGCCTACCGCCCCTTTTCGAAAAAAAATTTACTCACCGCCCTCTTTTCAGAAAAAAACAAACACCGACTCCCATTTTCGAAATCAATAATGTAACCTATAGTTTTGCAACTTTTTTGGCATAGTCCGCTTTTTAAACAGGGATTTGGTAGCAACTCTCTTTAGTGAAGTATACAACAGTATATTATATTTTGTAAAACAAGGACAGATTTGTAAAATTAATTTATGAAAAGATATTATCAATATTGAAGTAATGCTCACTTGTATATTGGTGATTTGTTAATCTTGACATTGATTAACTAATATACAGTATATTATTTTTTAAAAAATATATAGTAGTTGTGAGAAAGATGACACTAATTTTTCGATTAATTACTTCTGTAGCAAATAGTGAAGGCAGCAAAAATATATTTTTGATAAGTGGGCCACGTAGGTTATCCTTTGAATGTGATTTGTAGATATTAGGTTCACACCTCCTCTGGGAGTGCTTCTAAACAATCTGTATGCATAAAGGGTCATTCAAAAAGGATATTCTCATGCAGGGGCCGGATATATGTCACGGACATAATGCGAACAAGGGGAGGGAAGTGGTTAGGACCATTGCAGACTTTTGCTTAAAAAAAAGCCCAAATAAAATTAGTTCCCAGGGTAAAAATGAAATTGAGCGCAATATCGCATAGGTGATGTTATAAATTGCCAAAGTCAGTAATCAGGGTACCCCACACCTGGAAAAGTCAGGAAAAAAATAACATTTTTGAAAAAACTGATAAATTCAACACAATAATGTTGTCAGAATCCAAAATTAATGGGATTTTGCATGCCATTTGCAAGCTTTAAATGATCCCTGCAGTACAAATTTGCAAAATTTTCCTTATTCTTACGGATGAACTTTCAAAATTGTCAAACGTTTCCGAGGAAGTCAATCCTCCACGTTTTCCCATTTACAATTTTGTAAAATTTTCCACGTTTTTCCGAGTACAGATTTGTAAAAATATCAACGGTTTCCGAGTAGAAATTTACAAAAGTAAAAATTTACAAAATCGTGGATAACATTAGAATATGCCAATTTCGTCGTAAGTCTTGGAAATTTTATTAAAAACTTGGAAAAGTCAGGGAAGTTGAATATGATATTTCTGGGAAACTCTGGTAAAGATCAAGCAGAATAACGCTATTGTTTTTTGAAAGATCCAGCTAAACGTTTCAGGTCAGCTTGACCCGAAGAAACTTTTATCGAAGAAGCTGCTCAGAACACTAATTTATTCTTGTAGAAACATACAGAGGCTGAATCTGATTATTTGGACGATATTCAGGCAGGAGAATGTTTCTAATTCACAATTCCCTCACGTTAGTTTGCTTGCTTTTCATGGAACAAAGATGTGTGTTAAAAATACATTAGTACATCGAGTTGAAATAAATAAATTAGGAGTCTGCTAAATTACGTCTGTCGACCCATAATTCTGAAGTGAAAATGGTGAAATCTTACCTGAATGAAGGTGCCGACTATTTTTTTCCAATTGCAGACGCATAAGCGTTTCAGTAAAATGCTTCATCACTTTAATAGGATTAAATACTATGCGGCCTATCACATTGCCACAGTGGTTCTCTGCACACCCACATGGATAGGACAACCGATCCACCTGGCATTTTATGCCTGCCTTAGTGCAAGAGCATGTGTCTGGCTCACACACTATTTTGCACTGGCAGCCACAGAATTCCCGAGAGAGACGAATTTCCCGACATTCTTTCTCTTCTTCCCTGTCGATATTGCACACACCAGAAGCTCTCAGCATGGCTCTGCGCTGTCCAGTCGGCACTGGCTGTAAAGAACAGTAAATGTCCGACTCAAGTTTAGAGTCTGAAATGTCAGTTTCATCTTCGTTCATATCATCCAGCTCATTATCAGAAATTTGGCCCAAGTTGCCTTTGAAGTTGCGTCGATGAGCTCTACGTTGTTCATTTGCATGTTCAGGTAGGGAAAATTTCTTGACAAATGTATGTTTGCCAGACATACCTATGTCGTAATAAACATTGACATATCAGAGTAAACAAATATTCACGTCAGTATACACAGGAAGATCGATTACTTTTTATGCTAAATAACTTACCAAGAGTCGATCCACCTTGGCTAGGAACACTCGCGAAACCTTGAATTCGTTCGAAATAAAACACCGTGACACTGGTAAAGATGATGGACTTTTTTTTCTTGATTGCACTCATGATTTCCTATAACAATAATGAAGGTGATTTGGATTTGAGAATCGTCAACTCCATCCAAATTGCCCCTGCCACATTCCAGGCATGCATGCATGCCTATACGCATGCATGAGTGACCACGGGTGACCAAGGTTCACCAGCTACGAATGCCTAACAGGATTCTAGGCATTCTTTCCTGGAATTAAATATGCGACCTGACCCTGGGACTGGATTACGCCAGCCATACCTCAGGGAGGGCGCCACCATCACCAGAGCTTACCTG
>JAQGBX010006217.1:0-12742 GCA_034698745.1 Megaphyllum sjaelandicum
ATTCACACTTTTAACCAAGACCATGAGGCCATGGGGGAGAAGTCCTCCGACCATGGACAATTGTTATTTTATAAAGGCACGTGTTCTTTATGCTAAAATTGCCTCAAGAAATATTGCCATTGCCCCAATGTAAAATGGCTGTGGGCGTGGCCGGTGAACTCTCCCCCTTAAACAATGCACAAATCTTCAAGAAATCAGTACTGGCCGGGGAAGGAGGGGGGGGGAGGGGAAATGGTTTTGTAATTGCATGCGGTCATGATAGTACTGACGATATTGATTATATTCGCATCAGTGATCTTATCACTAGTATTGACAGTATAGGTGGTGCACTTCATTATATGCTTGTCTATAGTATTGAACATGTACAGTAGGCTTAGCATTTCCAAATTGCGCGCATGCGCAGAATGATTGCGAAATATTGTCAGTTAAACTGATCGTGTAAGGTCTATAATGTAATGAACGTGAATGATTCAACATATTTGGTGGTATTGACACTGACAGTATACAGGATATAAGTATTACTGATCGTCTACAATCCCCTTATAGCAAACCATTTAAACGGTGACGTTTTCAAGATGGTGTCTACGACCGTTTTTGTCGTCAATCGTTGCATGGCGACTACAGCCCTACTGTATACAAAGCTCATCTCTGCAGAGTCTCTAACCAGAGCTGCATGAAAACATCGCCAATTTTATTGGCTATTGAAATTTGAGGAGAGATGTTTTAAAAAAATGTTTTATAATTTCATTTACGGGTAATATTTAATGAATCTCTGGATGAAATTTCTAGAGGATGCCCACAATTACAAAAAAAGTAATTTAGAAATATTTCAGAATTTCCGTGACTTGTAAAGTTGGAATGCATGTCTTTCATATGGCGGATTCGACTGATCCAAAAAATCTGCACCGGTGTAGGCTACAAGGTGAGGCATAAGTCTGCAAAGTCTTGTTGCGCCTGCAGCCTGCAACAGTGTCGATTTAATAGACTTATGCCTCACCTTATAGCCTACACCCGGTGTACACTGGTGCACCAAGTCGAATCCGCCAATAGTTTCATTAATCTTCCTGCACTGATCAATTAATCTAAATGGAACTGTACACGTTCAGTAATTGGCCCTACTCTCATTACCTTCTGAGAGTGACAAAAATTAGAATGATGGCCAGTAATGTTGAAAACCCAGATTTTGGCAGCATTACTTTACTAGGTATCATAGTCATTAATATTGACCATGCAAGTTTCCTCTCTCATAGACAATTCTCATCTTTCCTGACTATTATTTTCAATTTACGCCACTATTTGAGCGCGCATGCGCAGAATGATTTCGAAAATTCGTCCATACCGAAGTAATGCATAACGAAGTAATGCATTGCATTTCAGCATTAAATAAAGGGAGTTGACGTTTACAAAAACTCGCATTTGAAAATGAAGTAGAGAAGACATGTCAGCATGTATCCTAATTGTATAGGCAATTTGTATTCATTATAAAAAATTACAAAATTCATTAAAACTCAAAAAAATAAAACACAGATCATTGCGTCACTACAAAAGTTCAACAAATGCAAATGAGGCTCATCCTGATATTTACACGCATAATATTGGCAATTTGCATCATATCTTCAAATTCATAATCACACCCATTACAGCTAAAATGAATGACAGAATGAAATTAAAAGGCGTGTGTACTCGATCGATAAATGTCTAAAATTTCCCCCCGTACATGCACATAGTACCTCTAAATAGTTCAATTCAATTATTAAAAACGTATAAAAATTGCAAAAAAAAACGATTTCGGTCTAAAATTACTTGGCAGCAAATTACTGTTGCGAGATACCAAATCGTAGAAATTAAAAAATCGAGATATAATGCGTTCCAGCAATATGCAAATGTTCCCTTTGTTATTAACGGACATTAGGGTATACAAAACGTTTTAAAAAGTATTACGAATAAACGAAACGTATAGCACACCCGTGGCAATTCTCCATTCCAAAAGCATGTAAGACTAGAGAATGACATCATATTTAAAAAAACGTTGCCACTGATTAGTGCGCAACCAGCGCAACACGAACAAAGTGCGACCATGAGGTTCACAGAACCATAATGTAAGATTGCCTGTCATGAGAAAGGTGTTCAAGCGCCATGAAGGCAAATAAAAGATTAGAATGACAGGCTTGCATAATGGTTAATAAAATCTAATCTGAGATTAAAAGTATCTTTAATCTTGGATTGCCATTGCTATGGCTGAGTAATTCATATTTTAATCACTATAATTGATTATCAGCATTAACCAAATATGCTATAACCCGCCATCGGACATTTAAGCGGTACCATTCCAGTCAAATGCCACGTGGCATATGAGTAAGTAAACTGTCGCTGTAGCGGTGGTTACCAACATTATTGGGAAGCCAATTCTGTAAAGGAAAAAACAAACAGAAAAATATCATTAATTAGAACTTTTATAAAAAAAAGGTTCAGTGCTCTTACAAACTTTTTTAACGGATAGCACTGGATATATGCCCATTCGGGAGAAACAAGTTGGTATTTTTGTTGTTGTTTTGTTATAGAACCAATGATTTAAAATCACTAAATGCCACGTTCAGTTCGTTTGTTTGTGCATGCATGTTCGCAGTCAAAATTACGCAACCAAGCTTTTATGTTGCTAAACTCCAGTGGGCCTAGATTTTAAAGTGGCGCATCACATTGTTTATCTGCGATTCCAAAGAAAGCCTGGCCAAAAATAGAACTTTCCTTGAAAAATGCGATAAGTTGCGTTCTAAGAGTTTTCATTGAAGCAAATATCACGCAGTTCGGTGAATAAGAGTGTGTAATCGCAAGGAAGGTTAGCAAAACATATGTCCAGTAAACACAAGTCAAGGCAAGGCAAAGTTTCCACGCAAACTTGGCAATTTTTAAGAACTTGCTTATTGCCAAAATATTTTACACGCAGTACGTGTATTATGCACTTATAGGCATTTCGCGTTCTCTTAGAAATAGAACACTAAAACTGCAACAGAATTATCAGTATTTTTAGGTATTGCAGGTAAATTCAATTTCTTCAATACCCTACAGTCGGCACAAACAGTACCATTTGGTAGATCGTGGTGACAGTATTAATTTAAAATTGACTTAGGAGTCCGCATCACGATGGACCCCAACATCAGCAATTAAATTTGATTTCCATAAGTGTATGACTATACACATGGGTAAGCTGTTCCAATTCCGGATTGCATGTGGAAAGAACGACCAAAAGAAAGAATTGGTATGAGAACGGTGCTCCTTCAGTGGGTAATGTACCTTAGAAATGATAACTTTTATCGCCAAGACAGCTACGTTTCAAAATTTCATACACGAGTTTTTCGTTACAATTAAGGGAAGGCAAATCTCTCAAAAAGCCCCAAACGCTTAAATCAAAATATTTTCGAAAAAAAACATGTGCTGTTATGTTATTAATATGCATACCCTGTACTACTTTTTTGAATGTCATTGATTGATTCGTTAAGATATAATAAAATTTAAGAAAAACACAACAAAACCAAGGCCAAGAAATGTATCCAAAAGTGAATTAAGATTCTGTAATACTGTTGTCTGTTGCAGGTTCACAGTTTCTTTTGTTGCTTTCGAGTGGAGAAATTTCGAAAACAAAAAACTTATGTTTTAACCTGACTACGCAGGCAATTTCATCTAATTTCGATGTTCTACAAATAGCCCAATTTTAATGGAAACACACAAGCGCTCACCAAGTCAGAAGACCGTGACTAAATTACAGCGATGCGTGCGGTGAAAGGTTGCTCAACTGACGATGAGTGCATCTATTTCCTAATAACATTGGGCAACACACATGGGTTTTGGCACTGCAACACATGTGTTCCGAGATACCAAACGTCTGGTAACCTCCCTGACTAGTTGTATTTTTAGTATACAAACTTGAGCCAGATTACAAAAGTGATTTGAAAAAAGCTATCATCCGCGCGTCTTTGTCATTATATTCATTGAGACGAAAACAAAGCACTATGGTCAGATAATGAAACACTGTTACGAAATGCTTAACTTGGAGCAATAACTTTTGACTTAGCGAGAACCTGCATCCTAACAAAAAACGTTACTTGCTTTCACTATGTACAACGAATATGTACTTTTTATGAAACATACATGTATTTGCTTTGCATTATTATTAATTGACATGTCTATTTTTAAAGAGAATAGACTATCGTACGCAACAATTATTATATTCGCGCACCAACAGAGGGAAGTTATAGCATTTTAAATGTACAAGATTACTCACAGCTATAATTCTAATTTTCTTAAGTTGCGATTTAGAAAACTACCCGGTGACAACGGTAATACTTGGTGATATTTTGACACGCACAACACGAGGGCAGGAAAGTGAGGAAATATAAAATTATATATTGTTGTTGCTTTAGAAAATGGGAACTAAATTTAGTTCATGAAACTAAGTTTCCCGAAGCTATGGGTGCCGGGGCAGGACAATCACAAGGGACAAAAAATATTACTGCGAATCTTGTGTTAAAGTCTAGAGGTACTCAAACAGATGATTTAAAATCACGTTTGCAATATAGTTCTGAATATGCATCATACTGCACTGCATTTCGGTCATGAATTTCTACAATTCTATTTGTATAGGGTTGAAGAGCTTTGCACAATACGGATGAAAAGTTTGATGAGCGACACTGAACTTGTGCAGGGCAAGGAAAATGGAAGCTTTTTATAGGAATGTTGTTAGGCAATAGCAGCAGTCACACGCATTTCCCAACTATCGCAACGGAAAGAGGCAGTGCACATTTAGCGTATGCCTTATGTAGTTCAAATACACACTGTACTTTGTTTTTGGTGTTGTTTCAACAATTTACAAAAGGTATAACGCCCTCAGGCATCGGTCTATCTACTTGAAAGACACGCATTGAATAACCCTCCACAAAAACACTGCATTTTTCCCCAATATATCGCGATAAGAAATGAGCATTTCAATAAATTAAAAAGCATAGAGCCTGCCACGAAATCCGGGCAGCTAATCGGATCTGAGCATTTCATCAGATCCATGGCAAATTATGTTTAAAAAAAGTGTCACTTACTTAAAAAATTCATTGAAAGTAAAACGATATCCATGCTGCTCAGCAACGCCGGCACAGACCACATTTGCTGATGCTCCAATAAGCGTACCATTACCTAAAACATAACAAATAAATTGCCAACAATTTTTAGCTGCTATACTGTTTACAAGAGTAGAATTTCGCATCTGCTCACCTCCAAAACATGCACCAAATGCCAAAGCCCACACCAATGGTTCCAATGGCAGGTCAAGCTCTGGATTATCCGCAATTTGTAGCACAATTTTTATCATGACGGTCGTAAAAGGTATGTTATCGATAAAACTTGATGCAATGGCTGACACCCATAAAATCAGAACGATTGATACGCCTAACTGCATTTCCTTAGGTATTTGCATAATAAAATTCTCCGTTAATGTGCCGATGAACTTTAGCAAACCAAGCTCATTGAGTGCCTACAAGAAAACGAGCAAATCAATTATTTTCAGTAATGCTCTTATTAAAATCATTCACATCAGACTTAATTTTAACTTGCCTCCATGACAGCAAAAAGGGCTGCAAAAAATACCAATGTTGTCCATTCAACTCTGGCAAAAATATGTTCGATTTCATTCATATCAGCTAAAACTAGGAGAAAAATGGCACCCATAATAGCTATCCATCCTATAAGAAAATACATCACAATCATTAGAAAGCTCGCAAAATTAACCACGTAAGATTCTTTCAAAATATACTTGCCTAAACTGATGTTCATTGAAGGAATAGAATGAAGGAAAAACAATAAAATGACAGCAAACATGACGATTCCAGTTTTAATTAATAATGGAAAATTCCTTATTTTGTACTGTATAAGAAAATTCATATTTTAGTTTACAGCAAATACTATCAATTATCTAACAAAGCATTTTTGTATTTTACCTTTCGTTGAAGTTCCAACAAACTAGCTTCATAAGCTTCTTTAGCAGGGCTACAATAATTTAAAAATAATATTACTGTATATGTACGTGAAAATTAATTAGATTCAAAACAACATTAACAGCATACTGCAATTAATTTATTAGGATTTCTTTTTTAAGAAGTGGCCAATGTAAATTTATCTTTTAACACGGGATGTATTTTGATAGTTTCGTACTATTTACTGTACATTTAATTGTTTTAAATATCCTTAATTTCACTATAACAAGATAATTAAAAAATAAATAAATTTGCGCTTGTCCATTTAGGATCAATCTATCCTGAAGAAATCAAGTTTTGAATTGATACTATTCTAATAAAGTCATTGTAAATTACGAGGTATTGTTACCTTTTATCATAAAGCCTTTTCTTGAGCAGTGTTTCTAAGGATTCCACTTTTTGGAGAAGTAAAAGTCGAACTGTCTTTTCGTCTCTCGAATACAGTGACAAAGACCCAGCAGCTCGTTTCCAAACTAATATTTCCTGTCTCAATTCTAACACAAAATGTAACAAATTTATAAAATTTCATACGACTTACAGTAATTATAATCATACGAATGATAACCATACCTATGACTTCCTGTGGTTCATTCGATTTATTTGAAGCAATGTTGCGATACATGATCCAGATTACACCGTATGTCACGAACATTGCAACAACAGACCCGATGCACATGTGCATGGTAAAATTAGCAAATCCGATGCCCTAAAAGTGTAGCAAAATAAACAGTCGATTGCTAACGTATGCATCAAAGTAAACTCTTATTTTAAACATAATTTGCTACGTCGAGTACACCCAAAATAACCTCTTACCTTAGCAGCGATTTCTGCATTTGAAACAATTATGACATTTGGTGGATCTCCAACTGCAGTGGCTGTCCCGCCAACATTTGAAAACATTACAATGGCTATTAGAACAAACTTTGGATCAATCTCCATAACTTCGCATAGTCTGAAAATAATGAATACACAAAATAAGCTTTTAAAATAAGTTGCCAGCGATATTTTGGGGAAGTATTCGATATTTACAGTACCTTATTGTTACTGGAGTGAAAAGTAAGACTGTTGTCACATTGTCTAAGAAAGCGGAAATAACTCCAGTGAAGAAGCACATCAACGTAACAACAGTCCATTGCTTTCCTTTGGCCATTTTGTACGCTAGAACAGCCACGTAGTCAAAGAATCCAGTTTCACACAGAATGGCCACCAAAATCATCATGCCAAAAAGTAGGCCTAACGTCTCAATGTCCATCCAACTCATTACTTCATTCAAAGTTGGTTTCTGGATTAAAAATATATACACTGTATATATAGTAAGTGCCTCCTTCCCAAGGTAATATGATGAATTAATAGGAATTCATGTCTTGCCTCATTGAGTAATGCCAATACTCCTATTGCTACGATACCAGACCACATAGCTGCCAATGTGCGATGAATCAACTGCAAATTTTATTAGTACAAAATGTTAGTGAAATAATCTTATTAAATAATACACAGATTATTAAAAAAAATGTGAAAAATACACAGATCTAAACTTACATCAAATACAATTATGATGTAGAGCAATACTAAAATAACAGTGGCAAAAATGACACCATGCTCAATGCTGCGAGGAGCCTCAGAGATGCTCACGGACAATGGTGTTGCATGCCTGCCATTTGTTGTAATTTTTAATCTATATGAATATTTTCTGCAAGTAAAAAGCGTAAAAATGATTTAAAGAATGTTGTAACTGTAAATACCGTTTTCCCAAGATGTTCAAAGAATGTAATATTGAAATTTTAATGAATTTTTCAAGTTTAAAGTGGTTTAAATCTTTCCTCCTATAATTTAGTATTAGTTTGATAAACTGTGAGATTTTTCGTCAACTCTGTTTCACAAACTTGTGAAGTTTTGTATAGAACTACTAATTCAACAATTTCAGCATCAAAACTTAGCCGGCATTTCGTAACATGCATGCACGTAACCAAACAAACGTTATGTAATATCAAGGAAGTGCATTATCTACCATGTTTTATTGTACACTAAATACACTCAGATAAAAGTATTAAGAAGGCTATCTGTAAGGCCACTTTCGCAATTTACTAGTATGCATGAAGCTTATAATTTCAAACTAAACATATATACAGGATTAGTAAATACGAGCTAGCATAGCTGGATCTATCTAGATTGGTTCCAGTTTGTCTGCAAAGCATATAAATTAACGTACTAGAAAGCTGATCTCAGTGCCGCTTGAGTTTTTAAATAAAGTACAAGTGTATACTTACACCCAGTCATCTCGGTGATTTTGCAAATCAAAATAATGCTCAACAGTAATATCCGGAAACTGATTCCACGCGACTGCTGGTGCAAAAGCTTGTTCCCAAATTGACATATTCTGCACACGAAATATGATATCCAAATGTTAAGCATATTTGGTAATGTATAAAACAAAATATGAAGACGTCTGCAATCATAGATAATCACCTCACGAACTACCATTTGTGAGTCCAGTTTTTGTAAAGTAACAAAAACATCTACATTTGAAAAGTTCGCATAATACGGTTGCAAAAATTTTCCTCTAAGAGCAGCGTGAACAATGGGGAATATATTTTCATCAGGAAGAGGAAGATCTGAGGAAAACCAAGTTAAGAAAAGTCGAACATTTTATAATAATAAAAAATCGTGGCCAAAAGGTGGTTAGATACACCAAAAGACTTAGTTGCTTTCGATAAAAAGGATACATAATGGATCTGTGTCTGACACAGACACCTGATGAAATACAGGATTGCTGTCCTGGACCATGATAAAAATACTCTAAAACACACATAAAGAAAAACATTTTAGAAAATTAAAAAAAAATCCGGAAATTATATTCAAAATAATTTCGAAAATGAACTTACTATACTTCCCAACATCACAGAGCATAGAAAAGCAATCTTAATATGATTTAAAATTCTACGAAGCGATGAATGATTTCCATTTTCGGAATTGCTGTCGCTGCCATCACTACCCGTATCACTAGATCTAATCAACATAAAAACATGCAAACCGTTAGTCAATTTTGGTGGCTTTAGTTCCATTGCCAAAAATAAAAATGAAAAACAGATTTCTTACCGGCTTGTCTTGCGCTTGTTAATTTGATTTTCTAAAAGTGGGGATTTCTCTGTGAAATGATGCAAATTATCTTCATCGGGTATAGAATGCCTGCTGCGCAGTAACTCCGAGTGTTCAGTTCCATATTTAGTTGAAAATGAGCCATTTACGCCTAATAAAAATAATCGTGTTAAACATTGACCACTAAAATAGTTTATAATTTACAAACATCAGCATTACCATTTCCAAAAGTGCTGCTTTTCTGATACGAGGCTTGATCGTCTTCCCGATCGTAATTTTGGCTGGGAATGCTAATTTCAATTTCTGGGACTTCGCTGTAAAACAAACGTATGTAAAACTACATGTAAATTCTCTTATGTAATTTATGGAATGATACTTTCACTTCGGACCATCCGTTGCAAGAAATATATCGATTACAGATATATATAGTTTAATGCTTCTTTAATTTAATATTGTAGTAAATAATAAGTTATATTTCTTTGCATATGTCCGAAAAAAATCATTCAACTAAATTAAGGCGATTAACTTTATATTAACTGTTATTCACAATTTAAAGCTACAAAATATGTTCGTAATAGATGCTACAGTATACATGTACGATCGTAGTAAATAGCACAGGAGTTTAATAACAAAAAATGTTTTTACCTATTATTGGTGAGATCCACATTTGTGTATGCCGATGAAAGGGAAGTTTCTTGAAAATCGGAATTATCTGCATCATTTTTATTTTTCTCCCTAAAAATAAAACTTTTTTTTACAAACATTGGCAAAATTTTCGACAAATTATGCGATGTTGTCATTTAATCCGAAAACTCTACAAAACGCATTGCTAAATTGAGCTTATTATCTATAAAGATTAAATAATTATTATCACATCGTGACACTGCAAAATTAGACGTTGCAATTTTACATAATAAAACATTACTGTATGTAGCTTTATAGCATTAGAACATGAATTCAGAAATTAAAATTTTAAACAATATATATCATAAAAAATAATATTAATAATACAGCAGATAATTACATCAGTGAATCAACCTGCTACAAGTAGCCCGAGCACTAATATTCAGGTATCGGATGTCCAGTGAATGAATAGACGAGTACAATATCAAATTGTTTAGTTTCGAAGCATGCAATGTCAGCCGATGAAGCAATAAAGGTAAAAACTTCTTGAAAAACAAACAGCGTTTTTCGACACGCCGTGTTCCGTTAACGTCTGATGATTATCGGAAAGGTTTTGTGGACGACAAAATGGCAGTTTATATATCTCCACGATTTCAGTTTACTTTTAGAATTAGTATCGCACAGTGCACGACCCTAATAGCTATTGGTGCATTGTTTGCAGAGCACCGTTATCAAATTTGTGCGTAGATGGTGCTTAAATGACGTCAATTCAGGTGATATCTAGTTTACGGTTTGGCTGCATTACTGCAAAATCGAGCTAATATTTCTTTTACGGGACGTTAGCATAAAAGCAACTCCATGCTTATATTGCGAGTACTCAAACAGCCTCATTTTAACCTAAATCAGAGCCTTGTAGGCCCTACTTCGTGCTTTGCTAACAGTGTTATCATTTTGGAAATTTCTCAGGTTAGCAATGTTTTGCCAATAAATAGAACAGGCAAACTAAAAATTGATCCCTAACTATACCAATAAAGAAGTGACCATAGTTCATCGGTATAACTCCCCGCGATCAGGGGCTAGCTGTTTATTGGGAAGATTTTGTGAGCGCACTTAGCCCTGCCTGTTATTTTATCATTTTGCTGGGGTTAGTCAACCTCTAACTCTAACTATAGAAATGGCAAATAATTGCAAGTGTTTATTTTGAATACGCAATGTGCGCTCAATTATTATTTCCCAAAGTGAGGCGAGGTTGATAATGTCACACAGCTCCTCTACTTTTCCCTATTAAACAATTATTAATAATCAATTAAAGTAGCTCAATGCCAATGTTTTATCGTGACAAGATCGAAACGTCCATCACATAACTTAACAACACGACCAGAAAACGTACTGTGGGAACCGACGTTTCGCCACGCATGTGGCTTTCTTCAAGCTTTAATTATTGCTTGAAGAAAGCCACATGCTGAAAGTCACGACACTTCCCACAGTACGTTTTCTGGTCGTGTTTTTAAGTTATGCGATTGTTCTCGACCACTTGTAGTCAACAGGGATCGAACAATGTGATAATTTTCTTTTTCATTATTTTCAATGGACATGATGATTGATGAGTGGTATCTAATATCTATTGTACGTTTTTATTACACCGCCATATTCAAGGTAGTACAGCTATTGTCAGGAAGTGTTAATGTAAGTGTTAATGTAAATCATTTTTAGACGTTGTTGCAGCAATGATATCGATGTACTGTACTTGGGCTAATTTTGAGCATATAACGACTTATAAGTTTCTTGGCTATATCATTTAATTGAATAACCCCAATAGATTAATTGCAAATAAAGTGTGAAAGCTAGAGGTCGTTACTCCAAAAACTGCTTGTTCCGCAGAACATACTACACCTTTCCCATGTTGAGGCCCTTGAACGAATTAATGCTAACCTACAGTGAAATACAACGGAAAAGTAGTATTTGCAATCATATCGTCAATCGTCATCATTTAATTGGTGTAACAGCTATCAAGACATCACATGTAACAGCACGATCGTTTATAAAACATTGCTGAAAAATACTCAGCGGTGAGCTTTTAAGAACAAAGTATTTGATGCTCAGAGCCTCATGACAATTCAATATTTACGTAAGGAACCCGTTAATCTGCCATTCTGCCTGAATATTATCTTTGTGGGATGATTTTGGTCATGTGAAATATTGTAGTCCAAAGTCCATTTGAAAGAGTAAATCCAATGGCCAACTGCCCCTAAAACCTTGTCTGGAACTACTATTTTACTTTGACAGACAAATGGAAAGTGAGCACAACCGTGATAGATGTACAGTAATAATACTGCACATTGCAATTTTGATACAGGTTATCAATCATTCTAATCACGTTTGAATATGACGGAAATGGTAACAATTAAATTGTGCGTGAATGTGCACATTCCGGAAATAATTGATCCATAGAATGCGTTTTGTGCTATAGCTCATTTTTACCAGTATGCTCATGTACCTATTTTATGCTATAGTAATGAACACTCATCATGAACATTTATTGATTTCGAACTTTAATATTAACAATTTGAGTGTAATAAGTAAAATATATACGGTAGCTCAAATATGTATGACACGCTAAACACAGACTAATAGATTAGCATGAGTTATGAAATCATTGATATATAATAGCGTAATTTTATTCTGTAAACGAAACAATTGTCATAATTGGGTAAGCCTTCATTTGTTGATAATATGAAGGCTCATACAGTACATTTACAGTATAATCTGCAAACTTTAAAATGATTTGTAGTTTTGTACTCATTTAAAGCTAATGAATTGAAATGTGTGCACATTCAACTTCGTTCACTTCAACAGTACATACAGGGTGAACAATAATTCAGTCACCACCCAATTTTTTTCTTAACCATTAGAGATATGAAAAATCTGTGTGTCGTTAGATAGGTTGTCATGGGTGCTCTATCCATTGATAGTATTAACTTTTACCTAACACCATTTTTTCAACG